>WBNH01002002.1:166455-294741 GCA_013401255.1 Urocolius indicus
GGGGGGGGGGAACATTCTTTAGCTTTTTGAGTCTGTAATTTCTGTCCTACTGTTTGCTCAGATTTTCCAGTGAGATCACTTCCTGAGTGGAGCATAATATGAATAAGTGTTCTGAGAGGCAGGTTCAAAAGCTAAGCATGCAGAAACTGTCTAGTTTTGCAGTATCCCATCAGTGACAAAGCTTAATTTGGTTCCAATAAGCTCAGAAATTTCACACGTGCAGCTTGAGTAAGATGAACATTCAATGTATCTTAGGTGATAAGCTTCAGTAAATGCTAAATTCTAACAGTACTATTTAACTTTTAAAGCACCTTAACGTACATATCTGCCTCATGATTTCAGTAGAGCAATGTGTTTTGATCAGAAAAAATGTCAGTATTTCATGCTGAAACTACCTACTACATTTCATGGTTTAACTTCCTGATAAAGTGCAAAGACAGACAGCACTATAGCTGAAGCTGTATGGTTATCATCAGTTACTCTAGTGGAAAATTTGTATCCTGGTTAAAGAACGGATTCTGTCCAAACACAGTGCAAAAGATGTCAACTTCCCCGTAAACACTTCAATGCAGGGTTTCTTGGAAAAAAAAAAGTAAGATTAAAATATGAATTTACAGTCAACTGGTGGTTTATCCTGTGACTCATATAATTGTTTCTACTGATACTAGTTCTTGAGAATTAACTAAGAAAGAATTACTTTACTTCCAGCCATCACTATGTATGATTGGTTTCCCAAGTTATATGCCCCTCTCACTCTTACTTCATTGAGTAATAAAACTTTTTGTGCAGTGTCATTAAACTATGTTAAAGATAGTCTGTTGAAACAGACATTTCCAGTCTATAGGAGAAGTATAAAATTAGTTATACAAAAGTTTACAAAGATCAACTATGAGAATCAAAACAGAACTGATTAAAGTAAACTGCTGTTTTCTGTGTAGACTGTGTTGGACTCCAGAGTAATATCCAGAGACAACATCTTGTTGTCATGTTAAATACCTTTTCAGGAAATTTCTGCAGCTCAGTAGTTGAAGTTGAAGTGTATTTTATACATTTGTCAGAACCACTACAGGTCCATCGTTACAATCCTTATGTATTAATTGTAATAACACTGCAAGCTGGGAATGTACTGTGTTCCCTACTGAACTAATATAGGAAATAAGACAGATCTTATGAGAGATTAAGATTTGTCTTTGAGTCCCTCTTCTGCTGACACTCCGTGTGTGACCCATTTAGATGAAAGACACTGAAGGGTAGGAGGACTGCAAAAAAGCATACAGGCGTGAGACAACAGCACTTGCTGCAGTATGGCAAAATGAGGCTGCTTCTCACAATATCAGAACAAATAGTTTTAGACTATCAGTAGTATGGTAAACTATATCCTATCTCTGTGCATGACACTAGGAAATAGACATCCATTTTTCAGCTGAATGAAAAGTAAGAGGTCCAAGTGTCAAGATCTTAGTGGTAGGACAGGTTGGAAACTTTCCAGTGGAACATTTTTCTCTCAGCTAATGCTGGTTCACCAAAACCTAACACATTGCATGAAAATGTCTATTCTAATGAAATTTTTGGTGGAAATGTGCTTGGTTTCCTGCCAGCTCACCCGCTTTTCCCAGCTCTCAGCTCCCTGGCATCTCACGTGGAATGCTGCCAGAAAGTCAAGTTTCTTCACATTCTTGGCCTGTTTGGCAGACTGCCACAAAGGATGGGAGTCTGGGCTCATGAAAGTGGACAAGAAACCTTATACATGCACATACAACCATACACATACTCTCGCAGGTCATTTAAATCCATGTCAGTTCATTCAAAGTAAGGGGTATTTTTACATAGAGGGTCTTTTAAATATGACCCTTCTATGGAAAATTTCTCATGTCGGAATTTTAATTCCAAGTTGCAACTGAAAAAGAACCATTGGAGAATATGAAAAATTTTCCTTATAAGGGAAATACTGTTTCCTGTGTGAGTGCATGTTGCACTATTGTCATTGAAGCTATCACCAGCTCCATCTGCTTCTCATTTTCATTGCATAACAAAATCTATATTTGTACAGGTAAGGTGTTTACACACTTAACCTTAACAAAACAAGATTCTTTTTATAGAGCTTTGTAAATATTTATGTTAAAAATTCCTCTTAAGCTGCCTTATTTAAGGCAGACATTTTTTTCGTGGTCACTAAGTTTTAGACTGTGGACTGAGGCAATAGAGAGTTTCAATGTTTTTAGCAGAAGAATAAACAGAAAATAGGTATATATGCTGAAGTTCTTACTGAGAGGTCCCTGAAGCAGGAGCATTGCAGTATACTTTTCCATAGCCTCACTTCGTGCACTGTGAGCTACTCAGTCGCTTGTTATATGTAAGTAAATAAATACACTTCAATCACACTGTGTTAGGTACTTTCTGACTGGGGGTGTGTGTTCACATTTGAGACAAAAAGCAGTTGATTCAAGTAGCCATTAATGAATTCCTTTTCTGATTATTCTTAATACCTTGGATTAGCATAACAAAGTCAGACTCTTTAGGAGATCAGTACTTGAAGCAGTTAATTTTTCAATTGAGCTTTTGAGAAGCTGAGATTTATAGTAATAGATAAAATTCTTACTACTTCATCAAAGAAAGGTCCCTGAGTAGAATTCCACTGCTGTGTAAATCAGCATTGTGGTCACTAAGTCTGAGCCTCACTGTCAGTCTTTCAAAATAGATGTTGCTTTTGAAATAATAGGAAACTTTTGAATGTCCTACATACGATGGTAACATTTCCATGAAACAGAGAAATATCTTTATTTTCAAAATAATGGAAAAACACTTTAGTTTGAGAGTGGGGGGAAACATTGTGTAGTAGAACAGGAGGCTGCACTGATACTGCCCCAACTCTTTTATGAAATTGTATTGTGATCTGAAATTGCTCTCAATGCCTTTTTTTTTTTTTCTGATGCAATAAAATGGAACTGATCAGCAAAATACTCCTGTATTAATGATAGCATTATGTACGTAAATATTTTTAAAAGGCTTAGATAAAATGAACTGTCAGACTCACAAAGAGTTAATCTGAGGTTGTGAAGGTTTTTATTATGATTGGAGTTAACCTTCAATGTTCTTAATGACAAGTTTTTGCCCTTGTCATTGTCAGAACGCTGAATAAGGCTCTATGGGTTGCAAGCAGCAGAAATGGGTAAAAAATTTATTGACAGAAGCTTTATTTCAGTCCTAGCAGTCTCCCTCACTGTGGCTGCACAGAACCCCAAGATCCATGCTTGCATTAACCTTAACACCAGTGTATCTATGAGGAGGAGAAAATGGTATTTGTGTGTGTATACATACACACTCACACACACAGCAATTCAGGTTAATCCTCTAAAAAGAACTGTTGGCATTAAAATGATCACAAACTTTTAAAAGGGTTTCCTATTAAATTTTTCTTGCTAAAAAATGATGCAACACAAACCTGTATGTTAATGGTTGTTTTCTAATATCCCTAAATTGAACTCTCAGTTGCCCTCTCTAATCTCCTAATCTTTTTGCAAAGAAAAGCAGAAGGGCCTCTCTACAAAGAAACCTTGACTGCTTTATTTGACTCATTGAGGTGAGAGGAAAAAGGGAGGGTTGGTCCAGCACATATCATGCTACAAATACAATTTAACATGTGCAATGAAGTGACAGATGAATTCTTCAGGTCTTTATGTCAAAGAATCAGTGCTGGACTGTGGTGTGTAAGCAAAGATGTCTCGTACTGTTATCGGACTAGTGTTCTTGAAGAGCAACAGTCTGACTGAGATGAAAAAAATCATCTCAACTCTGTGAAAAATACAACACTGGTACTGAATTTCCTCAGCAACTACCTTGCATAAAGTGAAGATCAGCTCTTTACCCTAAGACTGAACTGGTTCTGACCTCTCTCCACTGTTGTAGGCAATTGCAGCTGCTATTTTGTTGGATGAGAAAAATCAACAGTGCATCATCTATGAGTTTTAACTTTTGTCAATTCATTCAGACATAATGTAACACATTTTTCTGGTTGTTCTCTGGATGTATTAAGGGTCTCAAATAAGTTTATGCTTGGATCTTGGATGTGGATCCAAGACTTTGGACATTGCTACCACATAATATTAAGATCTTGAATCAAATAATTCCACAGAAAAAAGGGTATACTCACAATATTTTGGAATACTGATTTTACTGTCTTCTGAAAGAGAGCACAAAATGATTATGTCGTGTAATGCACATGTTGCTGTAGGTTTTCATAATGAGGCTGATTTTCCTAATGCAAAGAAAAGATTAGAAGATGTTTCTGTTTGCAGTGTGCTAACCTCATGACAATTCCTATTAGCTCTTCATGTTAGAAGACCTCAGACTCACAGTGAAATTACCCTTATCCAGCAGTACACATCCTTAAACATCTCATCCTTACACACATTCCTTAAAACCAGGGGTGGATGAAGATAAAAAGCAGGGATTCCTAACTCCATATGCTGACTTGAACTGAGACCAACAAGCCTATATAGAAGGTAGATTCTCATATATTTGGGGGTTCAGGAACACGGCCAGTGCAGTGCTGGGCCTGAGGGACGAGAGACAGCTGGGGAGATCAACCGCAGAGAACAGAGCAAATGATTCAGACTTGGAATTTTATATGAGCCTATGGAAGTAAAGGCATCTCTCTTTTGCAGTCTGTCATTGATACCTATTAAAAGCTTGTCTTTCTCGCTATTGAGACCTCTCCATTTGCTGTAGTAAACTGAATCTGATTTCTTGATCTTTTTTTCTGTAATCAGCTACCTTGATCCCAAAAGCCGATTATAATAACTAAATTAAATGTATGCAGTGGTCTATCGTCCCATCAGATGGCACAGATGAGTTCTACAGTCTCCTTGGAGTCACTCAAATCAACTGTTACTAACTGGTTTTAATGTAAGAATTCCTAGGTGGTTCAGTTTTTCTTCGGGCATAAGATATTCTGGAGGTTGTTTCTTTTTTTTTTTCTTCCTGAAATTGTTGTGCTGTTTTCGGTACTTAAGAGACAGACTCCAAACGAAGCAGCCATTCCTAACCTATGCAGACAAAGGGAGTGGTTCCCTTAGCAACAGGAACCATGTGGAGGTTCTCAGAGCGCTCTCTTTTCCCCCTACTCGTGTTTTCTTTTAACTCAACATTTTGCACAGCATCTTGCATGGAGACTCCGACAGCTGGGCTGGAGGCAAACGGTTCTTCCAGCTCTAGCTAACCAGTGCTCGAAAGGCAATTGTTCTACGCTCATCAGACAGAAAAAATGATAATCGTGGGTAAGTGAACTGGCACACAATCAGAGTTCACGCTGAGGAGGGGGAAAGTTTACTGGCTGGCAACCAGAACTGTCCAGCACTCCCCAGTAGGCATGTATGTTTGAAATGGGTAGTAATGCGATGCTTACCATGTTTGCTGGTAGGATTGTATGTCTGCATTTAGAATTTCAGGATCTGGAAACATTAGCACAACTGGATTCTGTCCTTAGCATGCTACTGACTTCCTTTATAGCCCTGAACATATCACTTCACCTCTCTTTTTTTCCTTCCTTATCCACTAAATGGAGGTGATATGCCATAAGGATCTTGAAAAGACTGTAAAGTACTATAGAAATGTACCATATTGCTTGTCGAAATTGTATTTGCTTTTGAAGTTAATGATAAGGTGTGTAAAGATAAAGTATTGCTCTATTGTTGAAGATTTAACTCAATTAACTTTTTTATAAGTAGATCTCATTGAATATCTTCGTGGTACAGAAGAGGAGATATATGCATGTAGTGACTGTACATGCATGTGCATATGCATAAAGATTTGTGTATACTGTTGAATAAATAACAGATAGAGCACTTTATTTTCCTTAAAAGTGCTGTAGTATTAGTAAAGTAGTAGCTGTGTTTCAGTGAAATGCAGAATCCTATAAAATAATGAAATTTAATCTTTCTTTGTATTGAAATAAACACTTGTTCTGCTCTCCCTAAAGTGATATGTATTACTAAAGCTCTTGTCAATCTTGATTGGAAAAGCCTAATGCATAAACTCCATGACTTTGTAGTCATTTTACCTAAAAAGACACATCTGAATGAATTTAAGTCCATTATATTGTGGGAGACTTGCCTAAGGAACAAATTTCTCTCTCAGTTCTTTCTTATTTAATGAACAAAGTTTCTCTGGTCACAATTTTTCAACACATTTGAATGGAAATTCAGGCATCCAAGTTCATATTTTGACAAATAGTGCTGCATACTGATCATTTGGATGCAGGCTTCCATTTATTCCACCCTTACAGATGAGGCTCATGTCGCAGTGAATGCATTTACCACTACAGGCAACTTAGTTGTTCTTTTTTCAAATATGATTGCTGCAGGAAAAAATAGTCATTGGTAACTACAAACACAGAGCAGCTGCAGAAGTATCATGCAGCAGTTATCCACAGTTATGTCAATAATGTGCTGCTATTATTCTTCCTGTTCCTTGTGCAATGCTAACCTTCTACGCATCACTTGCTGTGTGCTTGTACAGCACCCAGTAGCACTGAGCTATTCCTAGATGATCACAGGTTCAAACAGTCATAATACTCCTTTTTACATAGTAAATGACAATTTGTCTCTTAGCTCTAATTTAAATTAAGAAAAATTACAGCCTTACGAATAATGTTAGCTTTTCTGCCTGAATAAAGATGAAGGCAATAATGTCATTTAAATGAATTGTTCCCCTTTTCTCTCTGCGGTTTTATTTCCCTCCTTTTATGCTCTACTTCAAACAACACTACTGCATGATACAGTGATACTAGCTTAGGCAGAGGATAAAATGTTTTCTATTGAGTAGGCAGGGTTTGAGTTCTAAACTCACCATATATGCTTTGTAATATGCGTAGAAAATCTCTGTCTTAGGGGGTTTTTAGCAAAGATTTTAAGTAATTTCAGATTGATTTGCTTGATTATTGCCCCCTATCCCCATTTAGTTTCTAGTTCTGCAGTTTTCCCTTGTTCAACATTACGTTATCTTTTGAGGTAGAGATTTTCATTCAGATGAACATAAATGTCAGTCCTTTTGCCAGACCTCCTGGTATAGATTTTGTATTAGTAAGCCACGAGAGCACTTTGAGCTACTTCAAATGTAGTAAGTTTGCACCATTATTAGCAGCAGTTACACTGTGCCTTTCATCCAAGCATTTGAAGTGCACTGCAAATGTAAATGAAGCTTCCCAAGAAATCTGGATCAAGGAAGTAACACCAAGGGCTCACTTAATCCAGAAACCAAGTCAATAACAAGAATTCTAATAATCTACAGAAGTACTACATCTTAGAACAGGAAGCAAAGATCTAATGTAGAATATTAGATTGATAATACCTGTTTCAATTCAATATGCTTTACATATAGGACACCTATGTAAATAAGCCAAAATGGAAGAAAAAGTGGATATTAGTCTTAAAGATTAAAGAAATGAATGATGATTGGCCTATAGGAAGAGTCACGAGAAGCTTATTTACGTGCCTGGAGGCTGAGAAGTTGGAGAAGTTTCATGATTTTAGCAAGGAGGATATCTCATAGAGATCAAATTTCTGCATCTTTCTATTCTTACGTACTATATGATTTTTTTCAACACCAAGTAAAAGGCAAGGCAATAAATTCTTTCTTCAGTGGGATTTATTTATTAAAAGATTGGGAGGTATAACTCCTCCAAGATACCTCTGGCTAAAAAGAAAGTCATATATTAGCTGGTAGCCCTGAAAAGAGGACTGGTGTTATAGTCTGGTGCAACACTAGCTCTAGCAACCTGTTATCACTCATCTGATCCATTGCTAAAATACACAACTATTGCAGGAAGGCAGACAGGGACCATCCTCTTCTATAAATGTTTTTCAGCATCTTTTGTGGGAAGAATTAGAAAACCTAGGAATTGTGAATGGCTCTCACGCAGTTGTTTCCAGTCTTGGAACTGGTCTGGCATTTTCAGGAAACCTTAACGGGTTTAAGAAGCCAGGATGGGTGTCTGTATCTGTTCAGCTAGAGTCTTTATCTTTGTGACATTTAAGTCCCGACTGCGTATGTCTATATGGCAGACTTTGTAATGTAGCTAGAGAGATCCATGTGGGTCAAATGCCAATTAGTCCATGAAACTAATGGCCCAGCTACTTGCTTTTATAGATGAATGCCCTGAAAGCAGACAGTCTCTCAAGACTTTCGTTGCCCCAAGATCCTACTTAGTCATGTTGTGTCACTGAGCGAAATGCAATTCTTACTGTAACATATAGTAGTGTGCTCCTACTGACATAAGTAACAGTAGCTGTAGAAACACTGCAACAATGACTTTAGCTTGTTCCAGGTCCCCTTCAAGCCTGTATTAAGGTTCATCTTATGTATGGTGCAGGTTAGGTTTGGTCTTTAGTAGTAAACTTTTAGAGTTTAGACTGCATTTTAGAGGAAGGTCTGTAAGTTCAGTATGAGCTTAAAATTGATGTCTAAACTTGCCTTCCCCAGAATTATATGAGAAATGCATACACAACAGCTCTGAGTTCAGGGTTAGTTTCCTGCCTTAATGCAGGTGGTGAGATGAGAAAGATAGAAATCTGCAGAGGGATCCTACAACACCCTTTTCTATATATTTTAAGGCTAATGTCTCCTTTTCCTGACAATGTCAAAATTAATGATCTTTGGATTTAAATTTCACATGGAGTCAAGCTGAGAAGATGTACCTGAATCCAAGTTTCTTCTAAATACAGAGTTGCTGCATCTTTTGTTCTAAGCTAATCCTTGTGTGAATCATATGGCAACGCTCAGCATGCCTGGTCTCCTGAAGATGTTCCTTTGAGGTCAGCAATTGTCTCAAGCAAATATTTGCCACTTCATAAATCTCTGCTTGTATAGGCTGGATTCTATAGCCCCTTTTTTGGACAGGGCAAGATTATACAATAGCTATCATGCATCACTAAGGGAGTAACAAATGCTTTTGGAAAAGGAGATATTCAGACTGAAACACAATGTTTTTTGCAGCCAAGCTAAGTTTTAGATCAGCCAGATTGTCACTTGAAACAAATAAGAATTGCAAGTCCAACATCTTAATGACTAAAATAATATGTTGTGGAAGTTGACAAGTGAAGTCAGTGCACTTTTAGAAAGTAAGGAAAAAGTTTGAAATATGTCACCAAATGGTGCTTGGGAAAGTTTCTGTAGTAATATTTAAAATTATGACTATTTCAAAAACTATTATAATGAAATGTATAAAATCTGCTCAGAAGTTAATTTGTGTTAGAATTGCCATTTAGCCATTTGTAACACTTGAAAAGTATCTATATCACTAGGTATTTTACGTATGGAAAATATGATCTATGGTCATTGCAAAAGGCTGTGGAGAAGAAGTGGCCTTTTTTGTTGGATTGTGTCTGGTGTGACAATACTTTTTGGCTTGCAAGTGAAGGTACTCATTCAATTTTGATTTAGTATATAGCTGGAAAGTTCCTCTTTAAAAATAATCAAAATGGCATTTTACTTTGTTTGTGTTGGAATTTAAACCAGATGATGGTTGTTAGGGGCTTTTGAAAACTAAATGGGTTGATGTATTATAAAATATCCCACATCTAATTAGTTAACATTGATTATTTTAGAAGTGACTCCCCCTGTATAATTCCTTCTGTATGACCTGATTGCTACAGTACTGTGTACAAAGAAACTCTGTGACATCATTGGGCAGCTGAATGTCTTTATGCTGACTATTTAAAGGGTTCTCCAGATTTCTAACGCAACAGTATAAGGCTTAGACCAATGCTGTCTCAACATGACCTTTGCAGTCAATTTGAGATTAAAAACAGATGTCATAATAGCTTTATATTCACTGCTTTCCAGGATATTCTTATATAACATATATTTTGCATCTCATTATCTGTATCTGTTTTGCACATTTAGGACAGAATGAGTGCAGTCTGAGTGTTCACAGGAGTAAGGACAGAGCTTCAGTTCTGACATGTTTCAGCATTACCAATTTCAGTTGAACTACTGCACTTTATAAGCCAAAGAATTGTTCTTTGCAGCAGTACTTAAAGTAACTCAATTTCATTTAGATAAGAAGAGGCTGAGAGTTGCAATGTTTGTTGTTTTATGAGGATGCACATATTTTTACATTATGTCTTGTTATAGGCTTGATGGTTTAGACATTTTTAAAACTCTGTAAGACGATAGGATGATTAAGTTTTGGAGAACATACCTGATTCTAAGAAATGTAAGAGAAAACGTAGCGTTGAGAGAAAGATTGGTCTGAGGAGTTTAAATTTCTTTCATTTTGTCATTGCTTGTCTGCAGTTTGATAATAAGCATTGCTCCAGACAGCTCTCATCCTGTTTTGTTACTGTCCCTACTGAACAACAGTAATTTTTTGCCATTTTCTATTTAAGGGAACAACAGAAAGGCAAAAGCACTTCTCCAATTGCATCTTCTGTTGGATTCGTATGGCTATGAACTTAAACCCACAGTATGCAATAGTAAAGCTGTGAAAGGAGTACTGTTTACACGAAGCATTGTCAGTCCTCACAATCCGATTATACTACCAGTCAGGATTATGTTTAGATTCATCATTCAAGAAGCAAAGAAGGGATTGAGATAGAGGGGAGATGTTATAGGAGGGTATTAATGGGAAAAGTAAAAATATTTTAGCCTATTACCTCCTAGTCTACCTGGCTACCCAGTATGGTGAGCTTTTGCAGGCAGAGGTGGCTGAGTGAGAGGTCAATGTATGTGGTTTTATCCAATCTTCATTTCTTACAGCTAAACGTTATTTATAGATATGATAATTCTCAGTCTCTGCTATTTTATTATGAACCTCTGCCCAGGTTTCTGTCACACTTTTTATGAGGATGATAAATAGTGAACTAATTCCCCTGCAAGGATCTGCAGAGAAAAGAAAGGTGATAGTAATGCACTGCTTTAGTGCAACACTGAGCAACTGTACATTGAAAATAAGTGTTGCATGTGATTTTTTTTCCTTTGAAAAGTTCTGCTGAGCTTAGTATTGCTACTGAAAAAGGTGATGTTTCAGAATTCATATTTAAGTTGTTGACATAAAGCATATTTAGTTCTAAAGCCAGCAAATTAAATGTAAATTGTATATCTCATACCACACTCTTGCAAACACCTATTTGTGGGTCTTACCTCATCAAAAACAGCTATTTATGCACATAAGCATGCCGATTTGGCTTTCTTGCTTTAAATCAATGAGTTAAGAAAGACTCCTGCTTTCAGGACACTGATTGATTTATGCATGTTAGCAGTAAAATACGTCATGTACCATAGTTCTTTCAAAGCACCCAGAGAGCTTTATTGAGACTTTCATCCTGCTCACAAAGTTTGCCTTACAGGGCCTGCTTTCAACAGTGATAGACTTCCCAATAAGTGGCTTGATTGTTTATTTGATGTTAGTTTGGCCATTACATTTCTTAAATAGGGTTTTTAGCTTTATCTTGGGATTTCAAATTAATATTGTAAAGGGGTCTTGTTGGGACAGAAAGGGAACGTAATCCAAAAGCTTTTGAAATTAATGCAAGTTTTTAGCTGATTTCAACGAGCTTTGAGTTTACATTTCAAAGCATGTTTTTGACAATTAATTAGCCTGTTTAAGTAAACACTTCATTTATGAACTTCATTTTTTTTTCTCTCTTGCTAAAAAACACAGAGTCTTTGGGATCAGAATCCTGAAATTTCCAGTATCCAATACTTTAGTTGAAAGTGTAGCTCGTATTTCATTTTACTGTTCTTTATTTTTGGTCATCCAACCAGTCAGAATCTGGAATGGGACTAAGCAGGATCAGTTGCTAAGAGTGTCTCCATCACCATGTAACTAAACCCATACTTACCTATTATCTCTTTACCTTGCTGATTCCTCTGAGTCTTATTTATTGATATTGAAAACTTGAAAGAGCCAGAGGTTCTTAATACTATATTAATTGCTTTAATTAGATATTTTAGAGCTGACCAACTGCAGGTTATGGTAGAAATGTGTCATGATGGCTGCTGTACTGGGTACAGAATAACTGACTTGTGTCATTAAACTTGTCAACAATATCCTTTTCGATTGGAGTTATTACCCCGTTTCCCCCCAAAAAACCTGAAATGTATTACCAGTGTGGTAATAAACAAAACAAAAATGAATGGCATGTTTCCATCTATTACTAAATTGGTTTATTTGAAAATGTTAAATTAATCTCTAATGTATATTCCTTCATAGATTCATAGAATCTTAAACCTGTAACATTAGTGATCTCCACGGATTTTCATTCACTCTTTGATCTCAACACATTGTCTCTTATTTTCTTTGTACTCTGTATTGAAACAAGACAAGTAATTTTCTTAAGCTCCAGCTTTTTTCTCCTTTCTGGATGTTCTGGTTTCTGTTTTGTAGAGTTGAAAAAAACAAGGAATATTTATTAACAGTTGTTCCTGTGTAAAGTTGCAGTTTGCAGCGGATGGAAATTTTTAGTTTGACTAAATTTGTGTTGTCAATTTTTAGTAGCTTCAGTGCTACTGAATAGTTGAGTGCTACAACAAAAACTGCGCACCTTTCTGGTAGCTATATAAGGCTGAAGAGAGAGCTACCTTGGTTTTGTACAAAGATTTACTGGAATCTTCTGCTGTGCTTGTGACTTCTGCTTCTGGTGTGACTAAGGAAAATCTTGGAGACAATTAAAAAATTGACTTGGGGTGAGAAGTGCAAAGTAAATCAGATAAATTACTTCCTTTCCATAACAAAACATGAATAGTTTGTACATGATTCTACATGTGAAATTAATCATTAATGGTTTATTGGTTTTTGGTTAAATCTGAAACAGGAATGGATAGCTTTTGAAAATAGAGTGTCTTATAGCCACTAATAATGTCTTCCACCATGTATGTGAAAAAGTTCTCTATGTGTGAAAGAATACTGTGTTGAGAGTTCAATAGGTATTTAATAAAATGAGACCTTGTCCTTTTGATCATAAAGTATTTCATAACAGTGGCTTTTAGAAATCTGTCCTTATTGGGAGCCACTTCATTTTTTTGATTTAAGGGTTAGACTGTCAGATTTGTACAGGAAGAACTGGATTATTAACATGCAAAACCAGGCATTAGCAGACACATAATATACCTGACTCAAGACATTTTTGAAATGTCAATGAAAATGGTTAACAGCTAATAGAAAAATTGCTGCAAAGGAAGCTAAGGTGTCAAATTATGTGTATTAACACATGCAGCAATTCCGTGTGGTCATTTGGAATGCTCAGTAAGTACAAGACGGTATATTCCACCTTATAAGGATTTAGGATATGGGGAGTGGATTAACACAGGGAACTACTGCAAAGTAATCTGATTCTGTAAATTACGTCCCAGTGTAATTCACAGTAATCTTCTGGGTAGACAAATGCAACAGGAAATAAATGAAGAAACAGAAGCAGAGCAAACCCCAGCGCGCAATCCGGACTGCAAAGTTGGAAAAACCATGAAGTTTCCATCTGGCTGAATATAAAGGAAAAGGTCTATAAAAGGGGATACTGACATCTCCAGCAAGTTCAGATGAGGACAGTTATGCATCCTTAGAGAAGCCATGACAAAACTTGTGTGGGTAGAAATATAAAAATAGACAGTCAGCAATGCTGTGGTTTTGTTTTCATGTTCTGTAAAACAATCGCTGGTGGCAGACAGACCACCTCAGTTTGCATCTCACCAATCTGGAGATTTAAAAATGAAATACAGTTTTTAGCTAGTTTATCCGAGTGTACTTGATAGTGCAGGGAAAGGTCATTTGTGTGATATACTTGGTCAGATATGATAGGAAGAAGTAGTAAAAATTAATTCTTTGCCAACCACTAGGAAAATGAAAAGGGGAGTGTGTGGGAAAGAGGGAGAAGATTTTTTTAATATAATTCTATCTCAGTGTACTGAAGCATTTGTCCCTCAGCAAAGTGCTGTTGATATGGGCCACACAGCCATCTTTTTTTTGCCTTAGTTAAAAGCATTCATTGTAACTAGAACTATAAAGACAACATGGCTCATATAAACGAGGCACCTGAGCATGTCTTCTTTTTCACTGTTACAGTCTGATCTCTTCATAAACAAGTTGTTACATTTGCTTCTGAAATTTTACTTTGCTTTTGGTTTTGAAACTTAATGATCAAACATGGCAATACCAAATCTTTAATGGAAACTGCAACAACTAAATCTCATAGGCTCCTTTGAAAATTCTTGCCCCTTGAACAACAATGACATATATGAGTCCTTTCTTGGTCTGACTTTTGGCAGTTGGACAGAGTATATTTATTTCAAAGTGAGATGTTTCTTCCCAGATTTGAGCACCTAGTAACATCAGCCTTCAGTTATCCTTGCAGATTGGCAGGAAACACAGTCTAACAAATGTGTCCTGGTCACAAGCATGACAGGGTTTGCCTGTGTATACTGCTTAGGTTTATCTCGATTCATCATCTCCAGTGAATAGAAGCAGGAGAGATCTTATTCACAAGTGTTTGCTTCTGCACCAGGCAAAGTTAATATTGCAAGACAAAAATTGTTCTAGCAAAAGAAAAAGAACACTTTTCACTGCAAAATTGGACAGAATAAGACAGAAGAGAAAAAGACAGATAACAAAATAGACTAGACTTGTTACCAGTCTCCTGAGTGAAGAAAAGACAAAGGGATTTTTCTACCCTTCTTCCCCAGTTAGGCAAGAAGATCAACCAACATTAGTTATTCATCTCATTATCTGAAAAAGTTCCATACAGGCACATGCCTTTAACTGGAGGGGGAAACAGGCAGGCTATAAGTGGGTTCAGTATCACCAAGTGACTCTAATCCATGGCTCATAAATGCTACCACACTATTTCTACTAATAGTAACTTCTACATAGTGTGTCAGCCTGAGCCTCCCTGTAGTCATATCCATCTCCATGTCCTTGGAAATCTCTTTGAACAAATAGAGGACCCAAAAGTCATCTCACTGGAGGCAGGTGGTACCAAAATTAACCATTCTCAACTACTCTGAAATGCTTGTCTCCCTGCTTTGGCAGTAAAGGAAGCATTTATTGTCAATGTATGTTCCTGAAATGAAGACAGGGTGACTACATTTTTCTCACCATGTCTTCCAACAGAGCTAACAGCGTGGCATTATCTCCCTCTCGGGCAAATATTTGTTGTGCTTTAAACTTTCATGTCATTGACAGAAAGACTGTATGTGTTTAAATTTAAGAGCATACTTTAATACTTTACTCCATAGTAGGAAAAAGTCTTTCTATACTGATGGAATGGATATTAGAAAAGAAACAGATGCAATAGGAAATCCTAAAGTCCTGTAGCTCACCTGCTTGGTCTACAAAATAAGGACATAAGCCTAATTTTGTCCAAGTTTTATAGCCTAGATGTTCACAGTTTGCAAATGGTGAAATCTGTTGCTCTTAAGCTTCAGGCTTGTTTTTCCAGGCTGTCAAAGCTCAGAACTTCAGACAGAGGTTTGGCTGAGAACTCAAAACCCAATGTATTCACCAAACTGGAAATGTAATTGAGTTTTACTTGTCACTGTGTATAATACCAATACTGACATTTACAAAAGAAAATGTTCCTTTCCTAGCTAGAATTGTAAAGCATTTAAGATAAGGTTCTTCAACTTAAATACATCTGTGACATCTGTGAACTTGTGCCAATTTTGAACGGCAAAATCATTGATTCTCTGGAAATAAATACTACAGGCCTCTTAAGAAACCACTTTAGACTTCAGAAATGTCTGATTTCTGAGTTGTGATCAATAAAGAATTCTTCAGCTGGCAGAATATCTTCCCTTTTTATAGCTGTGCCTTCTTTATGCATCGATTTTGTTGTCATCAGTGGATTCTGTCTGTGAAACCATACTAATATGTAGTGAGCAACGTCCTGAACAGCAAGAACAACTTTGTAGTAATTGAGCTTGTATACAGAGCAGTAAAGAATTTGCATGGTTACAGTTGTTGTAGAAGATTAAATATAAAGGCACTGTTACCTGTAGGAATGAAATCCATCTTGTCAGCTAGTTGGAAGACTCACGAGAAGGAATTTCCTGTTGTGGCCAATTTCATCTCTCTTTCCTCCATCCCCATTGCGTCTCTGCTGTGCCTGCTTCTTCAGCTCTATCCGAATATATTTTCACTACGGCACATTTAGTTATCAATCAACGGGAATCTCAGCTGCTGTTGTGCTTGGTGGACAAACTGTTCTTTCTTTACACTAACAAGGAATGCCTGAAATAGCCAGACACACAGCACTGATTGATGCAGCTACAGTTTATACACCTAGATTCAGACAGTCTGAAACTGCCAGAATTAATGGCTTATTATTAGAAAAATACTTCTGCTAGACTTATAATTTGAAACCATTTAAATGTCTCAGGCATAATCACAGACGTTAAAGTTTTAGCTCATAGCTTGATGGTATGAATTAGACACGTCTGCCTGTCTCAGGTGCATTTTCTCTTAATGGTTTTGCTGTTCTAAGGGTTTTTTTTGCACTTTTAGGATGTGATATTCCTGGGATGATCAAGATCAATGCACAGCTTTTCACAGATTACATGCCCCTAACTTATAGCATCAGGATGCCTGAGCAAACAGGCTCTTACATTTTGCTGAACTGTAAATGGCTACAGCTTTGCCACCTGTTGTTAATACAATACTCTTAGTTTGTGTTACTGTGTAAAATTGTAAGAGCAAAATGCACTTAATGAAGCTTTTTAACTGATGGAGTTCTGCTAAGTAACATAAAACAACTATTCTGGGAATAATCAGCATTTCAAAATATTTACAAAGTCTGATGCAAGCATTTATTTATATATTACCTGCTAGATATCTTTTTATCTCTCTTTTGCTGTAGCTTATTCAATCAGAGCATCTTAGTGCTTGCATCAGATCAAACTTTTTGTGAGTTGATAAACTAAAAAAGGGGGTATATGCTGGATAGCATAGTGTTTTTTTCATAAAAGTTTATGCTTTAGCAACCACCAATGCTGTTACTTCAGCAGTCCTCCTTTTAAAGAAAGTATTTTTCATGGTCCACTGTCCCTTTCTCTAAGCCACCAGAAAAAAACAGAAAAGGTCTTAGCACTATTCAATTTTATCTTTTCAACTAAATCTGTGCTGTTCATTGGCTTTTGAAGTGAGGAAGGACCTACAGGCTAGCTAGGGGGAATTGGGAGATTCTATGTAAACTTGAGCACAAGTGGGGCTGCATCCAGAGTTGCCTCTGTGCTGCACATCAGTCTGCCAGCTCGGTAGGAAAACCAGATATTTTTTTTTTTCTCTTGCAAAGAGCATCTATTTTTCCCAAGCTAGACTTCTGGTAGCTCATCTCAACATGTTCATCTGTAGCGTTCAACAACAGTCTGAACACTGGTTGTTATGCCAAACCATTGTCTCTCAGTTTGTCAGAACACTGAGTCACCCTGTAAATATACGTGGCTTGTTAGGTCTCTCTCTGTTCTCTTTCTATAAGAACCACTTCTGAAACAGGTTTTTTAACTTGAACAGTGGCAGGAAAAACACAGTTAGTATTGATTTTGCAGGTTAACTGAGGCAAAGTCTTGTTTTGCTTTCTCTGGATAATTTGAGGCATCCTTTATAGCCATGACTTTTAGACATCCCTCAGATAAGAAAGAATTCTAGAGCCTTTTTTTCTCTGTGTTTTAAAAAAATCTAGTTTAAATATAAGTACCTTTTATTTAGCCCTTCTTGGTGGATCTCTATACATGTGTTGTATTTAAATAAAACATAGTTTTTTTTTTTTTCTATTTATTCATATCTCATTTGTTTCAGGAATAAGCTTATAATATAGTCAGTTACAATATGCAAGTGCTGTTTTCTTAATCTGGCTCTGAGTAGTTAACATATTTTTATACAAATCAGGGCTAAATTAATGATTTGTTTGCACTAGGAACACCAAGGCTGCACTCTCATTGCACTAGGAAGTTCATGCAAGGACATATTTCTTATTTTTATTTAACATCCCAAATTTTATTGACTCAGAGTCTTAAGGTTAATAGGCATATTTATAAATATACCCACATCAATCTACATTGTGGCTCTTGGTAAGTGCTAGAGAGGAGTTGTTTGCACAGGAAGTTAAGACAAATTAACTAAAGATATGATTTTAAAGTATATTAGTTAAAGTGCATTAAAGCTTGGTGTGAATGTTCTCATTCAGAAGTAAAGTGACTGTAGTTCACTTTACCTTAATGCACTTTAAATTCACACCTTTCAGCTAATTTAGCTTAACTTCCTGTGTGGACAAGCCTTAAGATTGTTCCCATTAAATGGCAGTGCTGAGCTTTATTTTCTACTTCTGAAATACAAACATGTAAAATACTCTTTATGTTCTAAAGAGACTATGTTTAAAAAGAGATTTTGTTATGAGTTTTCCAATCCTGACATTTGCTAGAATGGGGTGTTAAGTGGTAGATTGTAGGATAAATTATTGTTTGGCTTTTTTTAAATTCAGGTATGAGATTAATGACAGATAGAATGTATTTATCCAAACAAAACACATGAGACACTACAGGCAGCACATGAAACTACAACAACTCTTACTCAAGGAGTCTGAGTTGTTTTCACTCAGGAATCTATCAAGGCAGAATAAAGAGGGTTTGAACTATTTTTTTCAGATTTTATTAACTTTCAGACCTCTGGAGAAAAGGTGCAGCACACAGGCAGATTGACTCACTAGCACAGACATAGTTGAACTTGATATTTTGAGGATGTGTGAAACTCTGAGTGGGGAAATTTACACACATAGAGCTCTGCCCAAGAATCCTTGTTGCTAACATGGCAGTACACAGACACTATCTATTTTCCAAAAATTCAGTCTCACTATTCAGCAGTAATTTTGATGTAGATATTCCATTTTAAAGATGAATGTTTGATGGTTATTTATTACAGTGTCTTTGTATAGTTTGGAGAACTTAAAGTATGTAAACAGGTCATCTTATTCCTCAGTATAGATTTTTCGCTAGTTTAAGTTTAGGTTTGTGGCCTTTTATCCTCATGTTTTTTATCAGATAAAAGCTAATTACTCTTTTTAGTTCTCTTAAAAGCTGTGTATTTCAAGAAACTGAGCTCTTCTCACAAAATCTTTTTGTTTACAAATTGTTTAATATTATTAGATGTTAGGCTCTTAATAATGATGCATATTTATAGTATCAGGGACAAAAATGAGATTGACCAAACTAAGTCTAACTTATGTGAACTCGTTAGTCTACTTGTAGCAACATTATTTATCCTCTTCAGAACTGGTGCTTCTGTAATTACCTGTAGGTTTTTGGAACAAGCAGATACAACAGAGCAGCTAGGTGACCCAAATGCGTTTACCTGAAAGCAAGGATGTGACTTAGTGGCTGGATCTGGAAAGTGTGTTGGTCCCAATCTGGTTGCCTACCTGAGTTTCCACTTAAATTTTTGAGTACTTAAGTGGTCTCATTTTTTTTTTTTTCAGTGGAACTACTTCTGAGGGGTTAAAGAAAACCATGTTCTTAATGCTTTCCAGGGTTAAGACCAGAATGCTAAACACATTTTAGGGTTTAGCACTATGCATTTTACACTGCTGATGACATGAACTTTAACCAGGGAGTGTGCATTATATTTGCCAGCTGTTTTCCATGGTGTTCTATGGTTTGATCAGAGCTGGCATGTAACTCAGAAAAGACTGTATGGCAGCTGATAGTTAAATATGTGTGTAATAAAACTTGCATTTTTTGGTCTTCAGATAATGGTGAAAAAGCAACAGTTCTCTTTCAGACTCACTTCCCCATTTGTCTTATTGTTCACATTTTTTAGGAAGTGGCAATACAAGTTTTAGATCAGACTTTATTCACTGTATTCACTTTGAACACAACTTCTGTTCCCTTTCTGCATTGTTGATGAAAGTTACATATTGTTTCAGAAAATTAAACTTTGAAGTACCAGTAATTCCTGATGGCCTTTTTATCTAAAAAATCAAACCATATGTGAAATAGAAGAATAATATATGAAATTGTGCATTTAAAAAAATGGATGACAGATACAGTAGGGAGACTTATTGCCACAGACTAACTTTTCCATACACTTTAGTAAGGCAGATAAAACATATTAATTGGATACTTGAAAATATATTTGTACGTGATATATACTAAAAGATTTACTGAGTACAAAGGAAACAAAAAGCCTTTGGCATCATTCATCATTCATATATTTGTAAGACTGTTTTGTCCCTGTGCATGTCTTCTGTGAGTTTGGTTGTTTATATGTGGCCATGTCTGGAATTATAAACATAGAATATCATGAAGAGAATATGTCTTAATAAACATAGGCAAGAAGCACTATACAGATATTATTTGTGTTACAGGATCACCTACAGGCCCTATTTTATTAGGTATTGCATGTAAGAAAGCAAGCTTGCTGTGTAGACAGATGATGGATGAGGGTGGAAGGGGGTCAGAGAAACAGGAAGCGACTTGGTCACAGTCGTATAACAATAATAGAAACGAAGTCTCATCACACCTAAACCCAGCATGTTATCCCGTATTCCACACTGCTTCTCCAGCTCTATGCTTAGTTATTTCTTAAGCTTGACTGCTGCTTGAAATCTGAGCCCACCTCCCCAGTGACAATAAGCACCCCAGAGTTTTAAGAAGGTAAGATAAATGTGCAGGTATAGCAGATTATTTAGCAAGTGTAGTATCAGGTTTCTAATTTTATTTGCAGAGGCCATCATTCCAGTTGTATTTTAGCACCAAAAGAGCAAACTGGGCAAAACAAATCTGGCACAAATAGTGAGATTATCTTCTGTTTCCTCTGCACATAGGTTCAAAGTTGCATTTCTAGTTGCTTCACAGGCAAAAGTGTAGTGTGGGGGAAGGACTGTAAACTAGTGGTTTCTGCAGACAAGTTTTTAGATTTAGGGATGATTGTCAAAAGAAAACTCTTTTCAAGCTGTTTTAGTTTCAACAAGAGTAGTTAACTTGTACCAGCTTTTAAGCTTAAGTCATAACCTCTGTGGACCCCTTCCTGGTATGCCATGTTCATCCTACAATAACCTGGTTTTTTTTGTAAATAAGAGAAAGTTGTTCATATTGTTCTAAATCAAACATGCATTTTTATGTCAAGCTGAATCCTTTCCATAGTGAGAGGTGGAGGAGTGAGATTGCTTCCTTTATGCTGCAGTGTGAGCATAGCAAAAAATATAGGGAGAGAGATAAAGTTTCCCACAACTACAAGAAACATTGTCCATGTTGCATACATGTACTTTATCTCACAGTTCCAGTGTGGGAATATTTAGCTTGTACTTGAGTCATATGTCAGATTAGATACAATTGACGTGTTTTAACATTACAGTCATTACAGTGACTTAGGAATTTAAATTGGGAAACAATTCTTCCCACTGGAGTTTGCTGAAGAAGAGGAATGGGATACCACACCTCCAGATTTTCCTCCTTGTGGATAAAAATTTTGGCTTTGAAGATTTTTCCATATTAAAAGATTTATCCAGGGTTTCTGCTAACACAGCAGGTCAACTGGAGCATCAATAACTGCATCCCATGTGACAACTGGAGCAAGCTGGTTCCTTCACGGAATGTGTGACTAAGTGTGTACACACTACACAGTCACTGTCTGCCTGCAACAGACACTTTCCGGAAGTTTTGGACAGACTTGCCCTACCACACATGTGCTTTCAATTCAGGCTGCACTAACTAAGTCTTTCAGGAAGCATCTGACCCACTCCATAAGCTCTATATATTTTGACCTTGCATGCTCAGATTTGCCCTGTTCCTCGTGCGCACAACGATTAGACTCCTTACAGTAGATCTGAGATGATGTTTTCAAGGTGTCGAGCTGGCTGCACAATTGTTGCACACCATATGTGTAAGTATTTCAATCTGGACTTCTCACAGGAACCTCAGAAGGCTATAGTTTGTGTTTAACTGAAACAGTCACAAACAGAAATAGTTGCTATGGCAGAACACAAGGCACTGAATGCATGGAACTAGAGATGAGGGAGGGTAGAAACACTCCAAGTCAACTCTGCTGTCAGAGAAAGTGTTTCTGGTACTCTAGATTTTATGTGCTTGAGCCATAGAGTAACTTCAAGACGTATATTAGTCTAACATACCTCATCAGGCTGGGTGATCTGATCAGGACCAGCACATGTATACTAGGTCTGATAACTTGCAGGAGTGTTAGACTTACCATATATGTGATACATGGATATTTGCACAGGGCAGCCCTGAGCACAAACTCATTCACTGGCTGTAGGAACACAAAATATAACCCTGCTCTGCAGCCACAGTGGCTTTGAATATTTAGCAGAGTTACACGACTTGTGCTTCAGCTGCAGTTTTATTTTAACTTACTTTTCTTCTGAATTACAGAAGAAAATTTGTTCCTGAATTTCCACGGAAGAAGAAAGATTAGCAGAATGGTAGATTATTTTAATCGCTGATGGAAATAAATTGCATTCTGTAGTCACTCCTATGTATGGTTTATTTATACCACATGTCCTATCAACATATCAACTTGTTAAACCTTCTGTTTACAAAAAGAGTATGGCCACTAAGCTCAGATATGGCTGGTTTTTACCTGCTTAAAACTTCATTGTCTGCTCTTCCAAGAATTCATTTGCATTAGAAATTACACTTTGGTGCAAACTGTTGGCAGATAATAATTACAGCTTAAACTGTCATCCAAAATACACCAAAGCTATGGTTCTCGTATTTGCATTCTGTCCAATAAAGCAAATTAATTACACTGTGTGTCTTTTGCAAGTCAGCAGGGGGTAAATTGGTATGGTAGAAATGAAAGGGAAGAGTCTAACAGAAGATTGTCAACCAATTTGTTACGTTTTTATTTCTCTTTGTTGCATTGTTTTGCAAAATCAAAGCCTGAAAATTAAATGCCTGTCATTGCTTTGGGCATTGTTGTGCTGCTGGCACAGGAACGGTAAGTGGTAAAGGAAAATGTCAGAGATTTTTTGTAATGGCAACTAAAGGACACTATGAGGACTTAAAAAAAGGGTTTATTTTAATTTCTAATGGGCTTCATCATTTATTATATTTAGTAGGTATTGAATAACATGGCCTTGATTTATTTTTGGAGGCTTCTGGTATCTTGGCCCTTGGACAGAAAGGGTAGATTCCATTTCAGTTTTTTCTTGAAAATAAAATCCTTTGTACTCCATAGAAATCATCTGGGGCATCATCTGTTATATTTGACCTTGGGTTTACATATATTAAGAAGTGCAATGTTGTGTGTGCATTGCTCCTACACTTTACACCTGTGCTTAGATTAAAGAAGCTGAAGACGCTCATTACTAAAGGATGAGGAAGAGGCACAGTACCTATATATTGAGTATGATCCAGTCTTCTACTCACATCCTTCCCTCAATTCCTCTCCTGGCTCCCTGAGTTGTGATTTACCAGAGTGAACAGATAGGTGAGAATACAGGTTATCAGTAGTGCAGTTGCAATCTGATAGGTTAAATACCAACATCACATCAATGCTTCTCCTTCTAGGAATGCATCTGGAAACTGAGTTTTGTGCACCAATAACTGGTTTGATTGTAAGCTCTTGCTGGTAAAATTCACATGACCTGTAGTTTGACTCATGTGATCTTTAGTTCTTGCTTCAAAACTGCTGTGGCAGCACAAGCAACAGGTCATTGTGAATGGTATAAGAAGTTTTAGAGGTGAATTACTGATTTTGAACTGAATCGTGTTGTCTGATGTAGAAAAAAACCCCACACCCAAGCTTGAAGGTCTCAGAGCATTTCCAAAACATTTTGATCCAATATTTCTAGATTTTAAAGTAGAGAGAAAAATCTTTTTTTGTTGTTAGTTTCATTTTCAACCCATTATGTAACAGGTGAAAAAGCAAATATGAACTGTTTGTAAGAACTTTCATGGAAATTGGAGATTTCAAAGAAAAATAAAATTAAAATCATCAGAAGTGCGAAACATTTTTTCTGTGCTGCTGGGTGGCTCCTGACAGCAACACACAAAACCAACCTTTTTAATCTCTGTAGTGTTAATTTTCAATTACATTATTTGAGTTGGCTGAGCAGAGGGTGTGCAACAGTAAAGGGGGAGTGACACAAGGGTGGAATGGAGTTGGCTTTAAAAGACGTTTATATTTAGGGGTAAGATTGAGCAGTTCACAAAAGTGTATCGGTTCTCTTACATGCAATGAATCCAGTTCCAACTTTGAAATGGTTAAGATCTGACATTGATCGGAACCTTCAACACAAGTGCAAGCTGAAGAGTGTAAATCTGATCTCACAAGCCTACACGTAATTGTCAACTACACTTAGACATTTTTCTAGTTTGATTTTTATGTTCTTAGTATTATCTAGTGAACAGGTTATTTTTTCTTCCTCTGAAATTCTGACCTCATTCCACAGAATCTCACTCTCCGGCTCCCCTTTAACTTACAAAAAAATCTCACCATAACAGATTCAGAAAGCAGTTTCCTGTGAATTTTTATGAGGATGTTGTGAAAATTAGGGTTGCATTTTTGACCCCATTTAATCTTCAAGCATCTGGTTTGCACTGTTCTGTTTGGTGATGTTTCTTTCCCCCAATATGACTTTGATAAATACTTTTGCTAGGCTGGTTACCCTTTGCAATTCAAAGCATTGGAGTTATTTACTACACTCCTACAAACTTTCCTATTGTTTCCACTGTCCTTTGTATTAAATAAGTTGGAGAACAGCTTTGCAGCAGATTGATTATGTGGCTGTTGATGGCTGCTTCTTTTGGTAGTTTTGAATTTCAGTTCAGAGTAAGAAGAACTGTGCAAGTACTATAAAATTATATCTATCTTGCTTTTATTTTCCCTTTGCACATGATGCTTTTATTAAGATGATATACTATTTTTATTTGCCATGAAATCTTAGTTCTACAAAACTAATTTACTTCAGATGGCAATACTTGACATATGAATTTTTAAGAACTTTGATGTCCTACAGGACAAAATTCTTTTCATGCACCTTTAGTCAAAGAGCTGTATTTTTACTGTCAGTAATATTTACTCTTTTTTTTTCCGTGGTATAGTACCACTCCACTGTGAGCAGATACTCATTGTAGTAAGCACTAAACCAACATTTATTAACAGAATTCTTGCCCTGAAGAATTTACATTCTGAGCATGAACATACAGAGGAAAGAAAAGGAAGGACTGTTTTTTCTTTTACAGAGATAAAACTTCAACACAGGAGCAGGAAGACTCAGATCCACAAAGACATTTAACTGTTGTTGAAATCACTTAATTGATTCAAGACCCACAATCACTCTCTGTATAACTATCAAGTGGGAAGACACCAAAGCTAGACATACACTTCCAAATAAAAATACTCGGAAAAATCAAGATAATATAAACTACTCACAAATTCACAAGTTTACATATGCTAAATCAGGATGTTTCTATTAGTAGAAAACACCCTTCTAGTCTAAGTATTAGCAGCAGAAACCCAACTATATCCATAGAAATTTATAATTCAGTTCTCTGATGATCACAGAAAGTTAGAGACATCTCAAATATGATAGAAATGCTTTAAAACTGAAAATTATATACAAAGTTTGTTATTGGTTGTGTTGATTATTAGCAGCCAAATTGATATAAGCCAGCTCATTCTGCGTAAAACAATATTAAAACTGAAAAGGGCATAATTTCATTGAGCTATCCAAGCATTCTGTGTTTTTAAGAAAATTAAATGTTCCATAATTTGTGAGGAACTGAACTTTTATTATTCTCTTGACACAGATATGGCATAAAAATAATTAGGTAATTTGATGAGCTATGTAAAATCTTACAAGTTAATGTTTTCCTAACAGCAGTTTACTTAAGACATATCTCTATAGTTAGCTTACTGATAGTTCTGTTCCAGAGTTAGGAGAGGAACTGCTTTTGCATTATCTCACTGGATAACAGAAAATCCCCAATAATTAATGCCAGATCCTCAGCTCTGATAGTTTCATTGAAACCATTAGGTCTATGCCAGTTTCCATCATTTGAAGATCTGACCCAGCAGGTATAAAAATGCAAATGGCAAGGCAAAACTATGAGCAATTTGATATCAATAAAAATGTTCCTGAGGTGAGTGAGGACAAAGCTTTTTCAAGTTTTCCTTTGACTTTTTTTATTCTGAAGAAGAACTTTTGAATTTTTTTTCTTCAATCATTGAGCAAGGTAATGTACAGCAAGTGATAAATTACAAAACAAAATATTCTGTTGTAAGAAAACCTGGGCAGAAGCCCGAGTATTTGTTCCTAAAATATTTTCCTCAGCTGTATTTGTGTGTGAATTTACTGATGTTTCTAAAACAAGATTTAAAAATATAACATCTTATGAGTCAGAAACTCATTTTAGTTCTACACGTTTCAAAAACCAAGTTTTTCCTTTTTCAAAATTGAAACTTCCTGAAATCTCACCATCATAACTGACACGTTCCAACCTTTTTTATTTTATAATCTTTGGAGAAAAAGAAATTTCAATTCAGAAGACTGAATCAAATTTCTGACATAGCAAGTTACTCAATTGCCCAGAAAAAAACTAATAGATTCCAGGATAAATTAGTCTCTCACTTTGAATAGCAAATACATTCCAGGGTTTATATTGAAATTATTGTCCCTACAACTTACATCTGGAAAAAAGATATAAATTTACCAAATTTCTCTATAATTTACCAATGAAAAAATAAATTAAAGACAAATATAGAATTGTCTGTTAACTCAAAGAGAGAAAGTTTCTCCTTGGTAGAAAATCTCAACTTAAGTTGTTTTAAGGAACGTTACATTTTAAATAATGAGTTTCGTGGGGGGGAAAAAAAAAAGAAAAAAAGCCTAGACCTGAGACCTGACTGTAGAAAAAGAAAAGTTTGAATGCTACTGATCTCCAGGGAGAGAACATTGTATTAAGGAGTTGGGTGTGTAGGCCCACATGTGATTAATTAGCTGCACCCAGGTGGTGAGATAAAAGAACAACAAGCAGCTTACTAGGGAGAGAGCTGTAGGGAATAGGGGGCTACTGTAGAAGTGCTGGGTCAGGGAAAGGGGCTTGCTCTACCAGTGAGATGAAAGGCCTGGCTGAGTACACCTGCTGTGTAGACGGCAGCAGAAGCCCTTGGAAACAGAGGTCTTAAGAGAGGCCGGACAGCAGGATTTGGTTTATCTGTTTTCTTTATTGATGACCTCTGTTTGAACAGTAAATATGTTCTGTAGAGGAAGACACAGTGATCATAAAGATGCTTCATTATAAAGTGTGACTGGCCTATATCAGAGTGGAGAAACTGAGGCAGGAATGTTGGAAGGTGAAGTTATTCTTGTATTGCAGTGAGATGGCTCAGTTCTCCTGATCCTGTATCTATCTGATTGCCTCCCTCCACCTTTGCTTTGCCTTTGGAGCATGCCCTCAGTGGAATGTTCTTCAGATCTCTTACTGAGGGTGAATAACAATGATTATACTGGCTAGTAGAAAGCTGCCCAGAGGATTTGGGAACAGAGAGTAAAATAAGTGGCTCCTGTGGAGGAGAAGTTGCTTGTCTAGAGTGGTTTGGGTATACAGTGGAGCCTAGCCTTGTTATAAGGAATGGAATATATGGAATCAAAGTGAAATTCTATATGGGACAAGAAATGGGGTGGTCTTTATAGCAGGGTGGTCTTAAACTGAGGTTTAATGTATGTACAATATACAAACATTTTTGACAGACCATTAACACCTATAATCTTGTAAATATTTGCAATTTTCTAGATCATAAATATAGCTGCATAAGCAGTTCTTTCAGGACATCATTTATACTCCATTAAAGGTTAATTTACAAGTTAGTACCTTATAGAAAGAAGATATGTGTACTTTTATGTTAACTTTCTGTAAAGGGAGACTGGTGTCTCCAGCAGCAATTTGTAATTCTCCTGTGACGCTCCCAGTGGCACTATTCAAAGCACTATTTGAATTCTTTTCATCAGCTCATGTTCACAGCAAACTTAATCTTCTGTTTTGAAGACGGAGAGAGAAAGAAAAAGAAAAAAGAGAAAGATCTTAGGTCTTCTGTCTGTGTTCCCAAGCATCCAACTGTTTGTTTAACAGTCTCCCCTGACACACATTCTCATTTGTCACAGTGCTGATGATACCTGCTGCTGTATCTTAGCCCAGCTTCACTCGTTTGGTTGTGCTGGAGTCTTGGTTGTGAAGGGGGGCAGGGAGGAAGGAGGTAAATAGTAGGGGATTGACTCTGTGGGCTATGACTTTATTCACTGTAATGGCATTTGTGCTTTCTAAAGATCAAAGGCCAGAAAAAGGGTGGGGGCAGGGGGAGAGAAAGAAAATTGTTCACTGTAGACCTAGTCAGGAGATTTCAGAAGTGCCTGTGAGAAATTAGGTGCCTCTCTGCGCATTTGATCATCTAACTTTGAAATCCTGATGAGAGAGCTTAGAGAAGGATCTGAAGCGAGGGGAGAATAGCCACTCATAATTTAGGACTACTGGGGAAGAATGAACAAGGAAAGTGCTAAATTGAACGGATTTTGGTCTATTTTATTTTTCTAAATGACAGCTTTTCTTGTTGAGCCTGGTAGTTACACAAATGAATAGCTTTAAAAATTGCAGCTAGCTGCAGATATACAGGGGGAAAAAAAGAAATCTATTGTAAATGCATGTACTTTGGCAGTTATTAGAAAGCTTTCTCAAATAGTATGGCATGAGTTCCTACAGTGGCCTTTATGGGTTTACTCACCTTCCATAGGATTTCCTACAATGAGAGATGAAAGCGTTATGCTTGTTGCTCACTATGTAGTATATGTTTATCTTTGTTATTCATATCTTAAACAGAGTAAAGATTTCATCATTTGCCTCCGATTTCAAAGTATTGTGCACATTGCAGAATGTTCCAAACTTCTGTTTTTCAAACACTAAGATTCTTTCAGCTGGTTTCATAGACAAAATGGAGGGTTGTCATTATGGTGCATTCACAACACACTAAATGGGAGCTAATTAGTTATTCTTACTGTACGGTTTTCAATGGAAAGCTCTTCTTAAAATTTTATTCTTTTCTGAAAACACAATGACATCAACACTTGGGTAATTTTCTCAGGGCTGAATTTCTGACTAAAGCGTGTGAGAACTGGTAGCTTCGGCCATTGCACATTGAATTTCTGTTCTTCCAGTCCTTACTTGTGTTTCTTCTCTGAAAGAGGCAGATCAAGGAGTAATTTGAAAACTTGCAGGGTGCAGACTAATGTGGAGAAGAGGAAATGAGCTTCCTTCTTAGCAGGTTAGTGATCTAATTGCAATGCTATAGCGTCAGTCCAACCTGTCAGAACCACTCCACTTGTTATAAACAATTGCTTCTTGCCTCAGAGAAGAATTTTCTGAGGTATTGCTTGTAACCTCAAACTAGCATTTCTCAATACTTAAAAACACATCCTTACTGATTCAGTTGTACCTCGGGTGCTGAAGGAAGTAACTGCCACCTGAGGGCCTGAACGAATTGGCACGTATTTTAGTATTAAATTCAGGGGAAGGAATTCTACTATAAATGTAGCTGGAGTTGTACCTGGCTCTAGGAGATGCCTGGTATACCAGTGACGATGCTTTGATTCCTAGTGTCATACACATGCTTGGAAATCACTGCATTTTGCATAATCAAGGAGACATCTTGAACTGTTACATCAACCCTGGTGCCAAAGAGCTGTGGGGTATGATGTTACTGATGAATGCTGTGTGCTGTATGTCACAGGAATTCCAGCAAGAGGTTGGAGACGGGTGTATAAAAATGGCAGAAGTACATAGGTCAGTCACACATCCAGTGAGTTTCTTTGAGGGACAAAGATAGTTGTTGCATTAAGTGGAGTTCTGGCTTTGCATATACATATCAAAAATGTGGTTTTAACTTACCTTGTAG
The DNA here is from genome assembly GCA_013401255.1 of Urocolius indicus. Lineage (NCBI taxonomy): Eukaryota > Metazoa > Chordata > Aves > Coliiformes > Coliidae > Urocolius > Urocolius indicus. The sequence continues at coordinate 196,340 of WBNH01002002.1, forward strand.
TAAATAACCTTATTATAATTGAGATTGTAAGTGGGTGGGCAAAACGAGTAATCATAAGGAAAAGTCTAAAATGTCATGTTCACTAGGGAATTCATCAAAGAACAGTTTCTTCTTACAATCACTAGTAAAGCGGATGTGGTGAAGGAACATGAGGTTTAACGACTATGTAAGTGCTTTAATATAATTTAGCCTTAGAAATCAGCCTCAGTGTGTGCAAATCCCTTCACTATTTTTTTGCTGCTGGGCCTGCTTGTAGATCTATGGCTTGCCATTGCATATTGGAGGCAGTTTAAAGAAATATTTACCTATATTAAGAAGTAGCACAAGTATTTCATGAGAGCATTTGCCACTCATTTTGCAATCTGTGAAAGGATTGTCTTAATCATAAATCTGGTCTTCAGTCATACCTCGTGAGATAACTCCCCTCATATATTTCCCAAATAGGAAAATCTTCTGAGAAAATCCTCTCTACCACTTTGTTCCTTTTCTCACCCCCGCATCTTACCTCTAGGAATGGGCACTTGCCACTGTACTGGTTCAGGGAAAGGTCCCAACTCAAAGAAGTCTTATTTCATCTGAATCAGTCCTGTGCACAGCTGAGGGATGATTCTGACTGTCAGCTGACCCTCCACCAACTCTGTGATGTGTATAAAGTCAAGCATGTGCCTTTGGGCTTGTCTGTAGAAACCTTCATTTAAACAAGACATTAAGGTCATAAAATCCTGAAAATTTAGATTAAAGTAGGATTAATTGATTAACTTTGTTTCCTAGAACAGAAACAACTTCAGCTGCATTAGAGAGTTAAAGGAGTGACTGTTAATCATCAAATTCATGGTTTAAAGAGCTAGTAGATTTGCCTGGCATTGCATGAAAACATGCTTTGTTATGTAAATTGGTTCAAAAGTTCGTTCAGTTGCCTAGTCTTTGAAATAAGGATAGGTCACACAGTTTTTCAGGAAGCTTTACAGAAGGTTGCTTGAGGACAGCTTTAATGTATAACACCTTTCTACTGATAATTTTGTGTATTTTATCATGAATGTAGCTCTTATTTATCACAGTAATATCTTTTTCCTTTTCATTTGAGGGGTGAGGAATGGACATAAGAGAGCAGTTTTCTTTTTCTGCCATGAGGGAAGTGTAACGTTCCAAGGCTTAAGAAATTACAGTATTATGGTTTGTTTATGACATAATTAGCAAAAAAAAGTCTTTTTATCTAGACATTGATCAGAAAGGGTTTATTCCTGCACGAGCAAAGTTAATGAGGTATTAAGCAATGCTTTGCAGTTTTATCAGAGCTGTCATTCCACAGTACTATTTTGCAAGTCCTCCAAATTACTATTTTTATAGTACAGTATTAGTGTGAAAAGACTTTTTTGTGTTTTCCTGTCATTTCTAAAAGTGCTTTATTATAATTCTAAGTGCAAGAAAGCAATTTCACCATTGCAATAAATCTCTGGGTATAAGAAGTTGTCATAAATTGTTTCCCTTTAGTTACAGTACAGTATTTTGGGGGGTAACAATCACCTTTGGTTTATGAATAATAGTTTGCATGACTTCAAGATACTGACAACTCTTCCTGAGCACATCACATTTTTGATCTTTCAATATGAAGCATAAGGGAAGAACTACCGGAGCAGTTTAGCCCTGGTTCCTCCTTGAAATCATGTATTTTCCAAGATTATTATCTCCAGAGGGACAGAGAGTCCAGTGCAGGGCACTAAGTTGATCAGGAGATGGGAGTATCCTCATGAGGAAAGGCTGCAAAACCTGGGGCTGTTCAGTCTGGAGAAGAGGAGACTGCAGGGAGATCTCAGTAATATTTACAAATGTCTAAATGGTGGAGGTTGGGACATCAGTTTTTTTCTGTTGTATCTAGTGACAGGACGAGGGGAACACAATATGAAACACAAAAAGTTCCATTGAAACATTAAGAAAACCATTTCACTGTTCAGGTGAAGGAGTACTGGCCCAGGCTTCCCAGAGAGGGTGTGGAGGCTCCTTCTCTGGAGCTCTTCACTGCCTGGATGTGTTCCTGTGTGACCTGATGTAGGTGGGAGCTGCTTTGGCGGGGGGGCTGGATTAGATGATATCTAAAGGTCCTTTCCAACCCCTACCATTCTATGATTCTGTGATTTTCATGACGGTGACCATTAAAGCAGTTAGAAAAAACAGATCCTATTTTTCTAAGAGTGAGACAATCTAACAGTTATGTAAACATTTGCTTTATTAAGTCTGAAGCAACTTTTAAAAAAGTCATTACCTTATAACAGACAGCTCAGAGGTAATAACTAGAGCATCTTTGGACTGCAATAAATAGTTGCTAAATTGCAATGAAAAACTGCAAGTTGAGCAGTTACACAGATTTCTTATTATAAAACATGTTTTTATTGCTGAAAAGCTACTGGCAAACTCCTTGTCCATCTCTTTAATAAAATGGTATTTATATTCCCATGCAGAACACTTCAGTCAAATGACTGACATTTTGGAGGCTTTCCAGAATGATAAAATGCTTGATACATCTACATCCTCTAGGAGAGATCCTCTTCTATTTTTTTATACTTTCAAAACCCAGTGAATTAGAGTGTTGCTTTCATTGTTACACAAAATTGTGTTTTGTTTGACTTTAAGAAAAGCAAATTCTTATTTCCTCTGTCACAGAATACACCTAATGGGGAGAGTGTCCTATTTTTTCAGCTTTTTACCTGCTGCTGTTATGCTTGAATTATGATCAGAAGTTGCTCTTAGTCAATTGCATGTTTTACTTTCCCACACCTTGTCACAAATTTCATTCTATCAAGATAAGTGTTAACACATCCTGGACCATTTCTTCGTTTAAAGTTTTCACATTAAACAATTCAGATACACATCTTTTAGGACTTTCAGGGTGATTTATCAAAATAGTGGGTCACTTTCTTCTACTGACTGAAATTATATCAGTTTAAACTGGAGAAAATTCTTTATCTAAATGTATAGCTACTCATACAACAAGGGATTATTCCATCAGTGACGTTACATTTCTACCTGTTTTAGTTTCACTATAATCTGTCCTTTGTCTATCTGTTGGTACCAAAATAATTTTCAGCATGTCTTCTTGCCTTGTTCTTCATCTTGGAAGAATGTTGTAGATGCAATAGCAATTTCCTATATGGCTTCTAAGCATCTGTAATTTTTGAACAAAAAATGATTCAAGAGTTTTAAAACTCTTATGTCCAAAACATTAATAAGAGGATTCTGCATATTTTGATTCCCTGACAGCTGCTTATTATTGCTATGATGATATCAGGGGAAGTTAAAGAAGCTTTCAGCTTTGTTGTTCAGATTTCATAAAAGACGCCAACAAAAGAACACAGACAGATGGGTTGTAGGTAATAGGTAAAAAGCTGGAATTCAGTTTTCAGTTAAGAAAAGCATCCACATCTTCTGTGCTGTCCAGCAAAACTTAAACCAATCAAAAGATATTCTTGGAGCAATTGATTGGCTCCCATCTTGTGGCAGTTCCTAGTGGTCAGTAGCTTTGGATGGTAATTTCTGATCCACAATTCATTGACTTCATTTGTCATTTCTGGAGGTTTTCTGAAGATTCTTTTCATCATCCATTCTTGATACAGTGTTATTTTCAGAACAATGCAGATAATGCAAATGCCATTTTTGACCTTTTTAAATCATGACCTGTCAGTTGTAAAGAACAGTGATTTTTGGTTTTTATCTTTTGTCTTTTCCATTTGTTCCTGGATTAATAACACTGTAAAACCCTGTGTTATTTGAAATAGATGAAATTACAGATCAGTGCTCTGTCTTGTCTTCTTAGAAACAGAGTTGAAAATGAGTTTATATAGAAGTAAAATGGAATGAACTTAAAGGCAGTAAAATTCCATTTACTTTCATATTTCAATTTTCTCACCCATCTGTGTATGCTATTCAGTTGTATTAATTATTCCATATTGAAAGACATCACTTGGTAATTAGTTGCTTGTATCATTTGAAGCAAATGCTGTAGTGAATTTTCCCTTTCTATCCAGAAATCATCTACAAACAGTTTTCTCAAAAGTACTATTTTCAGAAGATTATTTACCTGGTAGTTTTACGTGATGCAATACAATTGCTCTCTGGTCATGTCTAAAAAGGTCATTATGTGTATCTAACACTTTCTTTTTAATATATTATACATCCCTTGATTGCTTTTTATTAGATGGACATTTATCAATATAATATTTTTCAACATAGTATATGCTGAAGGCATATACTGTGCACTTTCTGCATTGCTTTTCAGGGAAAAGACAAGCTCATGAGTTACCTCTGAAAAGTCATGTAGTTCTATGTAATTGCTTGGAAATAGAGTGCAGGTGGCATTTAATTCTTACACTGTCATCAATTGTAAGCACCATGTGTACAATTGGGAATGTTGTCTGATCTTAGAAACAGCTTTCTTCTACATTTTGACAACTGATTGACAACATAGAACAGCAGTAGCTCAGTACTGCCAAAATTTGGTAAGATTGGTGTTTCTGTTGTGATCATCTGTTTTTAATAGTTGAATCTAGGGTTGAAGAAAATAGGTATTTCTAGTATGTAGTGAGGATTTATATCTGTAACCTATTGACAGTCTCCCTTTCCATATCCAAGATCAAAGAGCTAAGGAAGTTTACAAACCATCAGATCTTCAGGACATACCTGAAAGGTATACACTTAAAGGGGTGGTTATTATTTAATAACAAAATAGGAGCTCCTATTGTGGAATCAAGATCATATTGCATAGAGCTGTGGAACTTAAAATTAGAGAAGATTCATTTCAATCTAAAGCCCGAACTCCTTATTTTCTATAAAGGCTATATAAATGACTCTGGCTAAAATAACCAGTTGTATGATTCTCCTTACTATTCTCAAAAGCCTACTTAACAAGATGCTGCATACTAAAATCACATATAATTTTTCATTGATAAGTTTTAAGAAAAACTGACCTAAATTTCTATTTTAATAGTGTATAACTATGACTGAATTATTTCTTTATATTCAGAATTATTTGGGCTTCTATGAGTCATGTCTTTTCTATCACTTGTATCAAAAAGTTCTGGAATAACTAGAGAAAAGTATAGCCAATCTTTGTGGTGAGCTGATACTATTAAGCTTGTAACTTGGAAACATGACTGCATCACTTGTTTTTTTGTGTGTTCTACAATTTTGCATTCTCCCAAGCACAGCTTGTATCTGATATTAGATTTTAGATTGCCTATCAGTTTGTATTGTCAGGAAGCTGATGGTTACAGTCTTTGATTTCTCACCCTTCTAAAGAATCATTCTTTAAGGACTGCACTTGTTTGAACATGTTTTTTTCAAGTGTCTGGATGTTTTCCAGAAATAGGAAGATGCGTTTAAACTATGAGATTGTGATATAATAATGGGTTCAATAATCAAACTTCTCCATAATATGGAAATACTGATAATTTAGCTTGTGGCAGAAGTACAGATTCCCTTCTTGGTGTTAAAATGGTTTTTATTTAGCCTCATTTAAAGAAAAATGTGACATCGTTCATTGGCATTCTATGTAGTCTGATCTAAGGGTTTTCTGACAGAAATATCTGTATAGCATGTCAGTAATTTTAAAATTCAGCTCTATTATAAATTCTTGAATTACGGAGATAAGATAAGCTTGAATAAAATCCCAACATTTCTCTTAAGCCACGTGATGAGGTACAAATAGGCAAAGGAACAGTATTCAATGTCTGATTCTAGCTTTGCATGGGTACATCATTGGACAAACCCTTCATCCTACTTTCCTTTTCCTGTCTATTTGCAAGCCATTGAACTTTAAAGTGGTGGTACTTACAACAATAATTCCATCACAAAACATAGTTTTCTATATTGAAGTCAATGTGAAAATATATCTGAGTTTTCTGATAGAATATTGTAAAAGAGATTCCTCTGTCTTTCAATATTTTTAAGTTCAAAATGGATCTTTTTTTCATGATTGCTCTTTATTTACGATTCAAAGTTGAAGTAGTTCTTACCAGCTTGACTTTTCTCCCCCTCTGTAGTTCCATATTTCTCTCAAGAAAATTCACCCTATTTGGATAGAACAGCAGGCAACAAAACCATCTGCACCAGCAATTCTAAGAAAGAATATTGTGATTCATGTTTAACACTGCTTCTTGTGAAGTGCAGCTGGAGTAATCAATTCGACCTTCTGTTTTTCAGCAATTTTGTCTGAAAGATGAAGCAAGACAGCAAATTCATCCTGCATGCTGATAGTGGGTAATTCTCGAGTTCATTCTAATTTGGGTTTCTAATTAAAACTAAAATATATAGTTTTAATAGAAAGTACAAGCAATAGGAAAGATCAGGCTCTTACAGAGTATTAGAGCACAAGACTTCCTCATCAGATAATATGTTAATACTAGACAATTTTTGGTGATTTAAGCTTCACAATTACCTGTCAACTGTATACTGAATAGATCAGGACCTGAGGAAAGGAAATTGTAACATACCAAAGACACAGTGAGGTGTCCATATGCATGTTAAAACTGGTACTGCTGTCTGGGCTTCTTTAACCTTCATCTTGTTCATTAATTTTTCAGGACTTCCTTTCTCATCTTAAAAAAAAACCAAAACAGGTTATTCTAATTAAACATTTCTATCAACTTTTAAATTGATATACCATCAGCAGAGTAGAAATGGTTTAGGTTACTAGCATCATGTGACTGTGGTCATGTTTTAGAAGTTCAACAGCATATAACTGGACGTCTGGAACAATTGGTGCTGGGTTTCTGGCCGGGGTATGTATGTTTGCCAATACTGCTCAAACCAGTGCAAAACCAAAAACTGGTCATGAGACTTCTTATTGCAAACACATGGCTTTATTGCTAGCTGAGTAGTGACCCTGGATATTGTATGGGGTCTGCAATAGTGCCTAACTGGATAGAGAGACAAAGGCAGAAGTATACCGAGAAGGAAATCTTCAAAGAGGTAAATTGGATTTTCAGTTGCAATCATTCAGAATATATGCACTGAGTGAAACAGTGCTGAATATGACATGAAGCATATTATTTACTCATCAGAAAAGAGTTACGAAAAAAAGAAACTAAAACCTATTCATTGGTGTGATAAAACCACATGGGTTTGGGTTTGGGAGGAGGAGTTGATGGAGAGCACCTGAATTAAAACCTGTGGGCATTTTTTCTGTAAAAGGGCTCAGATGTCATACTGATCAGTGATACCTGAAGGTTAATTCTCTTGCCAGTTCTCAGTATCTATAAGATTGGACTCAGATTTGCCTACAGGAGAGCTTCACTTCATTGCCATGTAAGATACTACTCCTGTGCAGGTTTATAGGTCACTCATATACAACTTAACTAGGAGGAACTAGATGATCTTTAAGGTCCCTTCCAACCCAAACCATTTGATAATACTATGAAACACACACATACAGATCATGCCCTCTTTAGTTAGTTAGTTAGTTATTTTTAAAAAGACAGAGAAAAGGTACTCAGTGAGAGGTTTCACATTGTGTGAGTTCAGTTAATTTTTCCTTATAGCACCTCATAATTTTTCTGAACAGAGATCATTAATCATTCCAAACTGTGCAGAAGTTTATGTGATAGCTGTAAGACCACCAAACTCTGACCCTGGAGGAAATGAATTGCTAAAGGTGAAAAGCAAGTGTTTTCTTAATTAAGCCACCTAAGCTGCCAGGTTTTGCAAATATTTATTAACTCAATTCAGATGAAGTCAGATTAGCACTTCTAGCTGCAGAGAATGTTGTTTCATTGAACCATGAGTCCTTGCTTTCAAATCAATATTCAGTCTTTTAACACAATAGTGACTTATTCTCCTCATCTATCTCCTTTGACAACACTAACGAACGTACTATCTGGATGATAAGGTATAAGCACTCTCTAAGTACTTCGTTTATAAAAATACAGGTAGTTGATATTCATAATAGGCTGTTGGGGTGTTGAGGTTTTACACTTTTTAAGTAAATTTTTCATATTCTCTTCAATTTGCTTCATGTGACAAACAAGAGAACATGTAGGTAAAAAAACATTCTTTAGAAGTAAACTTGTAAGGTATGTGAGCTTGGTGTCACAAAAGCTTTCTCAGCCAATGTCTTTGTTCTCTGGGACTAACAAGTGTTTTAGTATGAGCTGAAGAACAAAGGTACTCTGAAACTTGGTTCAGATAAAGGCAGAACCATCTCAGAGTGTGACCTGGAGCAGGCCATGCCAGTTGTACTACTTAGAGTGGACCCATGCACTTCCCAGAGTGCTATGGTGCGTAATAAGCACCTTTTTCCCTAAGATAAACCATCACTGTTCATTCTGATTTAAGAGTGAATGAGTAAAGCATGTCCCAGATGGCTTGTTAACAAGATGGAAGTTCAGAGACTCTTACCAACATCAGGATTTGTCCTACACCACAATGTCTTGTCGAGAGACTGGGCTTTTTTTAGTCCTGAAAGGCATAATGAGTGGCTTGACGCTGCATCCCAAGTACTTTGCTAAGCCAGAATTTGAATGTGAGAAATAAAAACAATGATCTCATGGTTTGAAATGGATTTTCTTTGACCTATTGGAAGACAGAGTTAACATTACTGCAACCTGACATGAAAAGTAGGAATTTATTTCCAACTCCTTTCACACTTTAGTGTTGTTTGATCCATTAGTTGGGACACAAGGAAGATGGAGGAATGTGAAGAGAAGCTGTGAATTGAATCCATCCAAAAAGCATGTACTTATGAGAGCAGTGATTCCTTTCTATTCTTGTTTGTGCTGGTGGAGATGGGATTCATGGCATCAAAGTGAGATCAAGTAATCATGTTTACTGAGAGGCTGACATAACTAACTGAAAGGAAACAGATTCATCAGTTTTAGGGCTTAAGGAAAGTGATGAACGATTTTCGTGAACTGTTGCTCTAACTGCTCCACATTTTTAAAGCCTCCACTGCAAAAAAAAGAAGTAATGATTTTTGGCAAAGTGTGTTACATATCTCTTAGATCCTCCACAGGAAGGATTTGGTTGTATTTCCTGCTTTTAAATTTTACTTTTCTTGAAATGCTGGACTTCAGAAAAGAGCAATCATGTATTTTGAGTTTTGCCACTGATTTTGCTGTGCCTTTTACCCCTTGTAAAGTACACACAATCATATGTCCTTGTGTCTGTTCTTATAAAAAGGCTTTAACAAAAACTCTTTTATGTTCATGTATATTGCCTCTATAGTAAACCTTGCATCTTCATGATTTGAAAGCTATCATAAATGCTCAGCAAAAATGAATGTTTAAATGTGCTTTTTAACTCAATGTGAAATAGAATTGCACTGGAAAGCCTGGAGTTACTTCATGGCAATCACTTCTGTTTAAGTTTTATTGCTCCTGTGAGTAACTGGTTTGGGAATCCTCAGTGTTATTTTCATTTTAACTAAAATATAAATTAACAGTCACATCAGAACAAATGATTGCAACATGAATTTTAGCCTGTGTAAAACTATCACAGCCAGGAAGTGTGATGTTTCTCTGTTACAGAGATGACAAATGGGGCTATACACAAAAGGTGGTCTAGTGAGATAGACCCCCTTACAGTTCTTTCTCTGATAATGCAGACAAATAGGCTCTTGTTTTGAATTGTTCCTATATGGAATAGTCTTTCTGTCAGGATCTGGAAAAAGCTTTCTCCCCAGGTAATTGTTAGCCTTTGAAAATAGTACCTCTCCTCATACTCCTGCTAAATAGTAAAGTTTTTCTGAAATGGTGCTTTACTCTTGTTTTTTGAAAAGCACGATTTTAATCACTGTAAAATCTTTGCTAAAGAGAAATCACTGCCCTTAAACAGATTTCTGCTTTTATCAAAGCAAACAAATTGCTCTTTAAGGAATAGCTGTTTAGTGAAATTCCACTGCTTGGGATTCTCAGAATAGTAGGAAGTTATTCTTCTGTTATCAAAGTTGTTTCTTACCTCAGTATGAAAAATAATAACACTTGTTCAGAGCTTTATAATAGATGCTCTTATACATCAAATTATGAAGAAAAAAGGAGATTCACCTTCAGAAAAATCTTTATGTTAGTAGGTACATTTCTAATTACTATAATCATACAAAAATTGCAATGACACTTATCTGTATATTCTGCAATTTCATTTGTGTCTTTTTAAAGACCATATCCACAGCCCTAAAAATTATACTGATCTTGGAAGATAGAATCATTTTATAGTTTAAAAAAAAAACACAAAAAACAAGCCACAAAAGTGCTTCTCTGGAGTGGTACATGTCTGTCTCTGCTCAGCTTTGTTCCATACTCAATTTTGGTAAATCCTATTTTTTTCTTTTTTTCTTTCCTAATCTAGAAATTGCCAGCTATGAAAAGCTTCTTAATTTCTGTTTGTAAAATGTTCTACTGCAACTTGGATTAAATGCAGTGCAGCTGGGAGTAGTCATGGCCAAACAATACATGGCATAAATTATCTCTAGATGCAATGTCTGACTAGATAGCATAATCAAAATGAGACTGACAAAACAACACCATTGCATGCTTATTGCTGACAACTTAATTATTTCTGTGATGTTCAGATGGTTAATTTGTTTCTGAAGAGCAGCAGTATCTTCAGATATGTCAAATGGTTTGGATGTACTTTTATAAGCTTTCTGAAGTTGGTTGTGTTTGCACAAGTTTAGGAAGTTTTCCCTATTCTGGAGGACAATTGCAGGAACCATTAGCAGAGGACATTCTGCTCCACATGATTTTTTGCAGTAAGTCAGCACTTCCACCAAGCAGTGTTAGTGAGCACCTCTTGCTCTTTAATTCCTTGTTTCAAACAATAATGGCATTGAGGATCTGAGGAACTTCTTATTCTAAAGTATTTCTGTTTACCTTTGCTTATACTCCAAATGATCCCAGATGACTACGTACTGTTTTGTGGCTCAAACACTCCAGGCCAGATTCTATTCTTCTGCAGCTAGGGATTATTATTCTCAGGAATTTTCCAATTAAAAAGACTAGAAGAAAGAAAAAAGCCCTTTTTTTCCAAAGCAAACTGTATAAAAACTAGACCATCTTTAAGGAATTCTGACCAAACAGTTCTGGTTTCCTGCTAGCTCATCGAAAACCATACCCTGAAATACAAGCAGCCACAGCTCCAAGGTATCGCTGCCATACAGGCTGCCACAAGGCTGGAGAAGTCCTGGCCTCCATGTCCCCTCTTGTGGAGGTGGGAGTCTGCAAGCCCCAGGCACAAGTGTATCTGCCAGCTTCAGCCCTGCAGCAGAGCCTGAGGGTGTGGAAATCCAAGTTGTGCTGTGAGGACTGTAGATTAGGAACCATGGCTAAGGCAGGAAGCCTGGAAGGGCTGCCAAGGTCAGTTTCTTTTGGTCACTTACATCATGGGTGTCTCAAAAATTTCAAAACACTTGGGAAAACTATTTCACTGAGAAATTTTCTTAGTCCAAACACAATTATTTTTTCTTCACTCATAATTTCAGAATTTCTTGAGTTTGATCATGTCTATGACTGATGAACTGGGAAATATTTGTCTTTTTTTATGAATATACTGAATACTTCTGTGTCTCTGTGGATAATAGCTTATTTGCTATGGATTTGGATCAAGAACACTGGTAAAAGGAACTAGTGAAACAGTAAGACTCAGATCAATGTCCTTGAGGAAACACAAGAAACCAGGGAATAGGACAGAGAATTAACAAATTGGCAATAGGGTATGTGTGAAAGATGATAGGTAAACAAGGAGCCAGAGAGGCAGAAATTGCCAAAACCAGAGTTGGAGTTCACTACAGTAGCTTATATGTATAAAATTTTGCAAGAAAGAATAATCATGGGGACAAAGATACAGTTTTATAGGCTTGTTTGGTTTTTTGGGTTTTGGTTTTGTTTTTTTTTACCTTTCCCACTGTGTACCTTTGAATGTATGAGGGAAAAATACCCCAATTTCTTGTTTCAAGAAGCCGTCACTTGAACAACCTTTCTAGTCATGGATTTCCAGAATGAGAGAGCACGTAGATGCCAGACAGAGTTGGCTTGACCACACTACTTTGGGAAGGAGGCTGGAGGTCCCTTTCCCAGGTACCTGATCTGCCTGGCTGCATTGCCCAACCCCAAAGGTGACAGCATATGGGATGTTGGATCTGATGTTTGAGCAGTATTTGTCCTTTCACGGGGCTTATGAGCAGTCTGAAATACAGCTTTGTCCCTACTGATGATGACAGCTTTGCCATTGACTGATGAGTAAGTAAAGTCAGGTTCCATGTGAAGTTTCAACTTCCAAATGTTTCTGGTTTTTTGCTCCAAACATGCCACCCAGTTTCCAGACTATGGGTCTACATTTTTTACAAACTCAATGTATGCCTAGTGCTGAAATGAAGGTGATGGAAAACACAGGAACGTTAGTTTCCCTGTATGGAAGATGTGCTTGCTACTGAAATACCATCTGCAAGGAAACGCTGGACATTGTGTACTTGGGACAACGCAATACCTGTGTGTGACTGCTGCTCCATGGACCACGTCAGGCTTTGAAGAACTGGGTGACTAGTGCCACCTATTGATATGCGACGTGAAAATGAATCGCTTTAGTTACCCAGAGATTTTGTACAGAGCAGCTTTGTGAGCTTCCATCCTCTGCATGAGAACAGCCTTCATCACCCCAGAAATGTTACCAGTGTCCAGAAGAAACAAACAAACTTTGCTGAATGGCATTAATGGCCATTGCAGCGTGCTGCTTCACTGCTAAAAATATCTGTGGAGCACAAAGCTGAGAACAATATAGGGTAAACATTTTGGTAACCGTGTCAGTTAATCAGCCAACTTGGGTGGCCTCTTTAAATGAAATGTACCACTAAATGCACATCTTCACAAAAACGTGCAGCTTTAGCAGTAGCAATAATAATAGCTGCTTGTGGAATCAGCTCATGGTGTGTACTGCAGGTAGGAAAACTTTTGGAGTGATCAAACATGGAATGAAAATCTGTTGCAATGGGTTAATTAAGCAGTATGAATTAAGTACAGCAGGCAAAATATTCTGTCCAACTAATATGTATGAAATGCAGGCAAGTGAAATAATAAATGGCTGATATCTCTAAGCCATCTAATGGAAGGATCAAAGGCTAAGGACATGCAGATTTCTGTACAAGATCAGATTAACAGATCTCTGTAGCCCTTCGGGCAGGGGACAATCTCCCTATACATGTTTTAGGTTTTTTTGTTTTCTGGAGGCATTTCCAGAACTAGATGTAGGTGCCTCTTGCACATATTTACACACATTAATTCAGTATTTTTAGTAATGAATTTCTTGTTTTTATCATTTAGTAAATGTATGATTTCTTCTCTTACCTTACTGAGTATTGGTTTGTGTCTTCTAGCTTTTGAACAGCTTAATAATGAACTAAAATTAATATGACAGGAAGATTAGAAAAACATTTACTTGGCTTAAAATAAACAAATTCATTATCTTTCACAGAACTAGCTCAAGCAAGAAAATGCCTTTTACTATTCTACTAAATGAGTTTGGGTAGCAATAGAGAGGTATTAAGCATTATAAAAATTGAAATAACAACAGCAAAAGGTCTACTGGCCACCAAGACAAAGGGAGAAAGCAAAGGAGAGAAGGGGGAGTATTCACTCTGAATGAGAAATTGCTAGAGAATGTTTAAGAACAGACTTGGTTCAGTAAACTCATTTTAGATTTTCTAAAAAAATAATTAGAAATTGAGAATTCTCTCATAAAGTGAGTTTCATAGAGGCCTGTATAGACCAAAAATAAAGTTAATCAGGGCTTTTGACTCAGAAGAATCATCTCTGTTCTGGACAGAACTGAAAATGGAATTTTTATGCTTACATTTAATTTTAACTAATTTAGACATTTCAGATTTTATAGCATACTGTTTTTCAGATAGTATCCCAGTGTTAGAGAGATATTTAGTGGTTTTTGAAAGGTTTGCAATCTTCCTCCTGTTGGCAAAGAGCAGTGACCTCAGTCAGCTGTCCTGCAGCCTTCTGACTAATGACCCTTAGAAGCAGCAGAACAAAAGAGAGAATCCTATACACGCATAGCCTGTGATTTTCATGGTATATGAGAAGGAATGTTGTATGTAGCTTATTGTTGTAGCACTTTGTAATTCTGTGCCATATCAAATATCAAGTGATTGCATTTGATATTCTTGTTATGTCTTTGAAAAATCTACATGTGCATGTTTGCATACACATACATTTATATATGCATGCCTACGTGCATACAGAAAATCTCTCAAAAAAGGGTTTGGTCCTTATGCAGATTGATTTTAAAAGTATAGAATAAGTTCAAGGTTCAGTAGCTTTAGCTGCTTTGACAAAAGGACACTATTTGGCATGAGGTATAGTAACTTTAACTGAGTTCTGAAGGGTGGGAGAGTCAGGCTGCTGACCAGTTTTGGGGATTTTTCTGACATTTTCCAAAAACCAAGCATCCAGTCTGAATAAATTCAATGATTTTTTTCCCTCAGACTGTAACAGTAGCTCTGAAATTCCTTTAAAAACAATTAAAAATACTTTTTCTGTAGATTAATGATTAATAGACTCAGAAACTGATGTATAGTAATTCTTTTCTGTTGCCAGATCTTACAGGAGTGTTCTGCTTACATGAGTTTAACCCAGTGGACTATCCAGGAAGAACAGTGATTTTCTGTATTGTTGTTTATCTTTGTGTATCATCTGTGCTCTTTTTAGAATCCTACAGCTATGTGTGATTTTTCCAATGTTCCAACTTTGTAACACCTTTGTGGGTTTCTGTGGGATTCAACTTTTGTGGGTTTTGCCCTATAGTAAGAAAAAACAAACCTTTAGAAATATCAATGTTCTACTAATTTGGAAGCTCTCAATGCAGACATGCCAGGGCCTGGTTAACTGAAATGTGGCCATCAAGAAAACAGATTTTTCTTATTCTTTTAATAATCTTTTTTTTTTTCAAAGTGCAACCTGTTGAGGCTGGGAGCTTTCAAATGGTCTTGCAGATGTCCCATAGCAATAGATATGGTTGCTGCTTTTGTTGCTATGATGGCAGACAGCTGTAGTGACAGCTTACTTGAGGAAAGAAGAATACATCATATGCAACATGCATTACTGAACTGAGTGTAGAACTGTGATGGTTTTTTGGTTTTTTTCCTTTTTATTGGTTTAACACAAAACTAGCTGCTTTAAGATGGCTGCAATAATGTCTTGCTCATACTTTGTGGTAAATTAATTACAGCTTTGTATACTCTGGCACTAATTATTTTTTCTACTTGCCTGCTGTGTTGCTGATCAATTTTAAGTGATGCCACAAGCTAAGAGCACACAGAAGTCATGGCATCTGTGACTATGTCAACAAGAGTTTCATATATTTGTCATTCCTATAGCTGTACAGGTAACTGTATAGAGTTAAGGCATTAAACATTTTCCCTGTGATAGAACGCTATTTGCTTTAAATGTTGTTTTTCTCTGAGATCTTATGAGTGATCTTGGACTTCGGAAGCTGCTACTAACAAGCTTTTTCATATCTGATCATTCATGCAGTATAAGGAAGAGCTTTACTCATTCTGCCCAGAAGCTGAACCAGTGAAGACAGGGAAGCCAATGTGATTCATTGAATGGTGGACAATTACCAGCCACTTGTTCACAGTTTTCCTGGGATAGCCTAAGCTGGTAAGTAAAATTTAACTCTCTAATGCTTAGGTGCTTAATCATTAGTTTTAAGCATAAAATACTATTTAACATGGTTTCTTAGCTATTGTGTTTTCCTAAAATCTGAGGTTGATGCTTTTACAGCTCAATTGTGCCCTACTAGTCTACCTGTCTACACAATGCAGCATATATGTGGCACATACAGGTATGCGCCACATACATACATATATTGATTTATAATTTAGAATTTCTATTTCTCTCTCCACAACATTTTTGAAGGACAAAAATACTAGGTCAATATTTGCCAATAAATAAAAAAAAACTATGGGAGGGTGGTAGCCACACAAATGAGACTGGATGGCTATTTACATGGATAGTACTGTGTTTCCCCAGAGAACTGCCCTAAGACTTTTGTTTTGTGGTTTTTAATTCTTGGAAATGCCAACTGCTGTTAATTATGACTAGTTATAAGGGGAGCTGCTGTTTTTGTTCTGTCTAGTTCTGCCTTTTACTGAGAGTGCTACTTAGTTAGGTCACACAGGGCTACTGTCAGCCGTACTGAGAAGTCCTTATCACTGCATTCTGACACACTCTGGGTATGTGCAGAGACTTCCATGGCAAAAAAAAATCTCAAATGGCTCACTTCTGGACATCACCAATTTTCAAACTGATAGTCTTTGATGTACTGTAACAATTGTAGTTGTGACAATGATTTACCCTCAGGCCAGGTGTATTTCAGTTGGGAGATTCATTATTTCAGTATTGACCCATACTTTAATGATGAAACAAAGTAATTCTTGAAAATGGAAGTAAGGGGAAAAATTTATGTGGGACAAACTGTAGCTCTATATATTAATAAAAACTATGGAAGTGTTTCTCTGAGAATTAAATTGTCATGATTATATTTGGTAAATCCTGAGTATCTTTACAATTCCAATAACATGTAACAGTGAAAGATGGGTAATTAGCTTTGGGGGTAATTGACTATTTCTTAAGCTTCTTTTTAAGAACTATCTGAAAATAAACTGAACTTTTAAAGCTATGTTAAAAACACAGATGGGAATTAAATCCTTTGACTATCTTAAATAGAATTTTATTTCACATTTACACTCCCAAATGGTGCCATGGATACCTCTGTAAAACAAAAGACTGTCTGCTAAATTTGTCCAATACTAAAACTCAAGTCTTACCAGCATCTTCCATACAGTAAAGCCTAACCCACTCTGATTCCAGGACATGGTTCCAAATAATTCTGGCATGTCTGGAACATTTGTGAGCTGGCATTGGTGATGGTAATTTAAGTGTTATGCTCTAGTCTGACACTAACTTGTAACTTCTCGAGACAGAGACTTTGATTAAACACATTTTGCTATATCCCTTGTTTTCTGCTTAGCCCTTCTATCTGTCTATGCAAGTTTGCTGTTCAGGGCAGTTCTTGTAGGCAATGTTGAAATGCATGTCACAATTAAAATGTAGGATGAATTGCTTGTGAGAGCCTCACTTTATCTTTATTCCATAAGCTCATAGAAAAACAATCCAAAATCATTATAATATTGTTGCTCCCTGAGTCCCAGAGAGCTTGTTTCTCATCATATCTACTCTTGCTCATTATTTTCAGGGATGCAGTTCACGTAATTCCCTTCTGATTGCACACACTGTTATTCTAATTTAACAGTCTTCTCATCACATATGACAATTATGTTGATGCTGTCTCTCTTCATTCAGAGACTTGGTCTTTCTTCAGTGCCCCATGAGCTTGGAAAATATGTGAGATTACTTGTAATGAGATATGTTTGTGCTCGGGATGTCTGCTTCACCACAATTTACAAATGAGAAAGGATGATGTAAAGGACTTATGAGACCTGGGTGGTGCCTTTAATCTCAGAGACCAATTCATGCCAATGAACAGCCTCAACAGCAGGTTTAGTGAAGAACACTTTGATGACTGTTAATAACTATTAGGTCCTGCAACCTGATTTCGTTAGGTGTGGACAGAGACCTTAAGAACAGAAATGTGTGGGATTTGTATCATAGTATGAAGAAACTAAAGCTTATTGCTAGGAAAAGATAGTCTGAAAGGGTAGCCAGATTTACTATTACAAACTTGAGGTCTCCTAGAGAGACAACCTGTGCTGTAAATGTGTACACACTCTTTGAAAGGGAAAAAAGAAATGATAAGAACTTATGCATTCTTGTCACTTTTTCACTTACAGAGATTTCTGGGGATAATTTCCTGTGCTTGCAGTTGGATCAAATCAAATAGGCAAAACTATTCCAACATAAAGTAATTCCAAAGAATTGAATATGAATTCATTCTTCCCTAATTTTTTCCTAAAATTCTGAAATCATAGAACATAAAAAGTATTGTTTAATTATAAGATAAAACAGAAATCCTATTAGACCAGACAGTCTCAGAGAGAGAAGGCAGTCCCTCTTGGAAGAGTTTGTCGTCTAAATGGACAGGGCAAACACAGAGCAGATTGAAGTTACACAATATGTAGACAAAACCAGTGCCTGTCCGCCAACTGAGAGAAGAAACTACTCATTGTGAACCTGTAAACAGCAACAGATAAAATCACAGACTATTTAACAGTAAAACATAGAGTGTAAGTCTTTGTTTGCAATAATCTGGACAGTAGTGAGCCATAGGTAATTTTAAAATGCCCATATGCCTCATTATGCCTACAACAAAGCCTAAACAGGTTTTATCTGCTTCAGCTATTGTTTGCCAAAACATAATGCTTTAGGAGTCCTGGTTGCAATGTGGGAAATAAAGCACATCTGTCCCCAGCTGTACTTGTGTCAGCCTTCACTTGACCAGTTAAAAATATCACTGCTGCATTGTGTTCTGTAATGTTGTATTTTTTCCTCTCAATTGCTTTGAGTTTGTTTTAGGAAATTACTGCTTACAAAACACAGATTATGCACATATTATCTCAATTGTATAGTAACATTTCCATTTGAGTGTCATTTTTTCTGACACTTATGTTACCAAAACTCTTTCTGTCAAAAGGCCATTTCCCTCATTAAATGAAACCCATTCTCCTTATACAAGTTAGCAAATAGTTCTGAAATGGTCTATTTTATTTTTCCATACTTAATTTTCCCTCCCCCTAGATATCCATGGAATTAATTACATAAAGAGAATGAAAAAATTACCCAAAAACATGCTTCTGAGTGTTCAAAAACTGTTTATGAAAGTGGGTTTTTTTTCCACAGAAATCTTGCAGTATGTGTTTCAGTGACACAGTTCTGATCAAGGATGTCAAAGCAAAACCTTGTTCATCAGCTGTTGCTTTTCTTCTAGAAACTACTAGCTGAAAATGACACAGCAAATGCATAACTTAAGCATCCTGCAGACTAAAAAGAACAGCTTGCCATCCTCTCCCAATGCTGCAAAGCGCTTGTACCGCAACCTGTCAGAGAAGCTGAAGGGAAGTCACACATCCTTTGATGAAGCGTACTTCAGAGCTCGAACTGACCGCCTCAGTCTCCGTAAGAGCTCAATGGTAATTATTTCATATTTATCAAATTTCCACTTTACTGTTAATCTCCTTAATTGGTTTGATTTTAATCGATACATTTCCCATCATCTCACTTTGTTCCCTGACCAGTTCTACATGTTCTTCCTGAACTTACCCTTTATGATCCTGTTTTAAAATTACTTTCTTGAAGGCTAAAGAAAAGCTACCTTACACATTTTGAAGAATGGACTGTGTCTCTGAAATAAAAGCACAGTATAAGCTCAGTGCACAACAGAAACTTTAATGTTTCCTGAAGCAAGACTAACCTGATGTTGATATTGTTAAAATAAATTCATTTTTTCTATAAGTAGGAAGAATAGGTGCAATAGAAGTTGCATCCTTCAACTTCTCTGAATTATGCCCCACAGGAAGAGATAAGCTGAAATGTAGCTCTAGTGCATCGGAAAGTCAAGAGACTATCTTTCTCCTGCAAAGAAAGACTATGACCTGACTGAAGCAAGGGATCAGGGCTTCTTCCTTGCAGCTCTGCCAGAGCTGATAACCTTTGTTTTACATTAGGACAAGTCTTAAAACTCAAACAGGGCTTAATAGCTGGAGAACAGACTTTGCGTGGTAGCCAAGAGCTGTGCTTTTGAGGCAGTGGGTTTCCAGATGCTTTCAGTTTGTAAGAGTCACTTGAATTTTGGCATCCAAGTATGAATTGTGGGAAAAGATTCTTTGGATGAATTTTTTAGTTACTGTCTCTTTTTTTTTTGCCTTTTTCTTTCCAATTGCAAGCTTGTATGTGACTAAGCGAGTGTAAGAGATGAGGATAAACTAGTGCTGGGGATCATGCCAGAGCAGACTGACATGTAGACTGAATGAATGCCAGTCTGTTAGCATATTTTCTGACCAGTTTTTCTCTAAATATACACTTCAAATTACATATTCCTTCAAATATGGGGTCTTCTGTCATACTTACCTAACGAGAAGAGAAATGGCAAATGAGCATAGGCCAAGGATTGAGGAACAGTGTACATCTTCTGAGACTCAAGTCATCTTCCTCACACAGAGCTAATTACTTTCATTTTTCTCCATTTTCAGTCTGGATCTGTTAGGCAGTGGAAGTGTCTGTCAGTAATCAGAATTAGCAGACTCAATTTTATGTTGTGATGTGGAAGGTGATTTAATGGGATATAGATTTACTTGTGATAACTTTGTTTCCCCCAACCCACTACACTGTCATGAGGGTGATGTAGATTTTGTCACTGCTGCCTGCAGTGAGCAGGGATACTTCTAGATACCAATCTAGGGTCTGAGCTGATACCCTCAGCATTCAGTGAACAGACTCCCACTGAACTCAAAAGGCTTTGGATCCCATTCTGTCAATTCTGCCTTTTGTTTTCACAATTTTCTCTGGACATAAATCGCAAGGAAACCATCAGTGGGGAGGGATGGAATTATTCCAGGTCAAGTTACCAGCTGATGTATTTTCTAATCACTGAGGTTTTGTGCTGCAGAGCTAAGTCAATGACTAAAATCATGTCTCCAGACAAGTGAACAACATTTATTAGAATTTGTTTTCTTTCAGCTTTGGCTAGTGAAGAGTTTTCTTTCCATTCTCTCTTGCTGTGCAACACTTTCCATGCAGTAAATTGTTGTCTTGCTGCAGACATAGCAATGTCCCAAAATAGCTTTATTCTTGAACTCATGTTTATCAAAACAAGTCTTTGCAGAAACTGCTTTAACGTTTTTTCCAACTCCAGTAGCACATAGTGGACTTTTTCAGTCAAACCTAGAGCAAATATCTTGAAAGGGGCACTTCATTTTAATTAAGCTACATAAGATTGCATTTCTAAACACTCCGGCACTGAATCACTTACTGGAACATGGTTATTACTTACTGCAAAGCAATACTGTAGTCCTTTTCAGTATATACATTTGTGCATCAGAGTAACACCTAAATAAATTAATCACATAGCACATCTGTCTAGCTAATGATTAGAGGCTGCAGGACTGAGTCAAGGAAAAAGCAACATAAAATCTGCTCCTAAACTTTACATGATCACTTGTAAATGTGATTCAGTTTCTCTCTGAATTCAATGGTTTTGTCTTTTCAGAGCAGAAGTTACCTAGTAAATTTAAATAAAGGTAGAAATCAGGAGTGACAATACCAGCTGGACTAAACCTAAGCACATGAGTCTAAAAAATGCTGCATCTTACTCCTATTTGAATTCCTTACCCCTGGGGTGCAGATGTCTGAATAATGTTGCAATAGTAGAAAGTGTTTCACACAGAACATTATCAACTTATTTTGCAGAAGACTGTGTAATCTTTAAATATATTTCTGTTTTCTGTGTGGAAAGCAAATAGCTGGGGAAAGCTGGACAGCTGTGTAGAATGTTTTTCTGGTCTTGTGTAGCTGGACTGGACACAGACTTCCAAATGGGACAATTGATGGTCATGGATAAGTCCATGTGGTGGATATTTTGCTGTCTTACCAGGATATTTTTAACTGCAATAGACACAGCATGGTTAGCTACACGTTTCTATGTGTATGAGGGATATATGCATGCCCAGTTAACAAGGCCATATCACAGTTCCCATGTTTTTACAGTCTTTGCCATTACAATGCTTGCCAACACATTTCAGCCTGTTGCTTGTATCTGAACTGTTCATTTGGAAAACCTGATATTTGTAATTTGGTTTCATAATTGTTTATATTGAATGAAGGAGATGATAAAATTCATGCTCTAGTTGTTTAGATCAGTGCAGCCTTTTCAATCCCATTTCTAATGAAATGAAGAAAGAGAAATTTGCTTTTTCTTTTCTTTTTGGTGAAACACTCTTGCCATCAGATTAGCTAGCAAGAGCAGTCATGAGGAATTCACTTAAGTTCGTCCTTAGATTCTGTTCAGCAAATAACATGAAGCCCAGATTTCACAAATCCTTTAGGTATTTCCCTTAGCAAGGAAAAATCCAACGATGCATTACCAAAAGCATCTTGGCAGGTCCAAATTTTGATATCTGAATCAAAACAAACCTTGATTTATGTCAAAGCTTTAAAAATAATGCTACACCATTCATTCAGGCAGGTAAAATCTGCTGTTGAAGTGTGTGTGTGTGTGTGTGTGTATTTGAGTCCGTGGTACAGTTACATACAGCTGTTAAATGCATATTGAGTCATGTCAGAATCATCTTGTGAATTAAATTAAATTGAAACTCTTTTAATTTATAAATGTACAGCAATTTAAAAATAAGAAATTTACATTTTGATGTGGCTAAAATGTAAATTTCTGATCACAGAAGACTGTTTCAATTCAATACTGTAAGCACCAGAAGGATGTTCTCATAACAGAAACTTGCAGACCATGTTATTCTCCTGCACCTGCTTCTCTTCAGCTCAGTTAAGAAATGATGGGTTTCTTTGTATTTTACTATTCTTTTATCTCTTTGACATTGGTAAGAAAAACGTTCATGGGTTCCACCTGCATGGGAGCATGTTCTTGCTTTTCAGCTCCTTGTGTTCTCTGCTGTTCACATACATCACTTTCTGGGCATACACTCTGGCTAGTCAATTTTTTCAGTCTCTTCTGCTTTTTTATTTAAAGACTATACATTGCAAAGCTGTTTCTAGTTACAAGCTAAGTGCAAAAATATGAGCATCTAGAAAGGTCTGAATGAATGTAATACCTATTACCAGCTCACACTGGAGCTGTGAAGGTTTCTTCTCCAGGATAGCATCTTTGATTTGGATTTTGATGATCTGAGTTTGTAGATTTCTCCTTAAAATTTCAAGTTTGAAGAACTCTTCAATCCAAGACACTGCCAAAATCATAGCCTTTGATGTAGTTTGACACTGAAAACATAAAATATTGCTCTCATAGTTTGACCACAGGACAGATATCTCAATAAGTATGGGCTTGGTTTGTATGGATTTGAATCTCACTTGAACTCTCCTCCAGACCCGAAGCAAGTTCAAGAACACAAGTGCAGAGACAGACCAAGCTCAGTTTTGCTACAATTTTCATGTTTCTAGCTGAATCTAAACTGGTTCTGGAGAATCAATATTTTATAACAACCTCATAAAACACACATTTTCTCAGCTTCATTTTAAAATGCTGACAATGGAAAAGCTTTGCTGAATTTCTGTTTTTGTTGTTACACAGAATTTCCAGTGCAATGAAGCTATGTTTGAGGCTGTAGAACAGCAAGATCTGGACGCTGTTCAGATTCTTCTTTATCAATATACTCTGGAGGAACTGGATCTGAACACACCAAACAGTGAAGGACTCACTCCTTTGGATATTGCCATTTTGACAAACAACATCCCTATTGCTAGGACTCTTCTACACGTTGGGGCAAAGGAAAGCCCACACTGTAAGTAAAGAGCACACATTTAATTGATTTAGATAATTGCCTGTAGGCAATTAGGTTTGCTACTTGTTTGGGAAATTAATTGCTTAACACTTAAAATGGATTGGTTTTATCTGAAAGATGATTATAGCAGCAATAGCTCTACAGTGCTGGAGGATATTTGCAGCAGTATCTGTTGAATGCAAGCTCCATTGGTCCTCTTTGTTCTCTGTCAGATACACCAAGTAATGAATCAGGGTGAGCTTCTAATGTGATTAACACTGGGGCAGCTGAGTTAATACCAATACTGAGGAAAAAAATCTTTAAAAATATGGAAACAGGAACTGAGTGATTCAAAGATCATGGTCTGAAATATGGAGTTTGTCATCAAAAGTGAAAGGACGATGGCTTGTCTAGACTTTGGTTTATTTTTATTATCCTTTTGATTTTGGCTGTGCTGCCTTCAGGAGACAAGTTGTGTTGAAATCTATCATTTCCATTACCCACACACTCCTCAATCCTAGTCTTCCAATGGCCTAAAATCCCACTTAAATGAGTATTTCAAAGTTCTATAGAACCAGAGTAAACCTATACACAAAACAGACCCCACTTTACTGGAATACCAATATTGCTTATAACTCCATATTGCGGTTATAAAACTCCTTTGTATTCCTTCATGGGCATTTTTATGCACAATTTGTGGATTGGAGGGTGACTTACCAACCCAATTAATCAACCATATACCATGACACAAACTCTGACGCCTTACTTGTGTCTAAAAATACACCAATGTATGCGAATTTGTTTTAAACTGTCAATGCCTATATTTAGGACATTCCCAGCAAGGCTATAATGAGACTGTGTTTGAGGGGTTCGGCCACTGCAGACTCTGCCATTAATTTGAAGTTAGTTAAATTAACAACATTTAGTGCTGGCATGTCAATCTCAGTGCTCCAGGAAATTGCACCTTGAGGCTACTAACATTGCCAGTTTTTTCACTGGAGTGTATGTGTGCATGTGCGTGTGTGTGTTGAGTTTTTTTGCCAGACCCTCAGTGTTGGTACACCTTTATTGCTTTTCTATGTCCACAGCACTTATATTATCATTTATTCTGGCCTCCTTTAACCTTCCCTGGAGATTTTTGCATAGTGTAGCTGCTCAGTGAAAAGAGTTTTTTAGTTTTATATTTATTTGTTTATTTTTCTGTCATGGTTCATGACTGAGGCTTTAAAAAAAAGTGTGACAGCATTTAGAGTACATGATTGACTGCTGAAGCAACATTCATTAACCATGACAAATCTAGAGGAAAACACAGTCTTGAGTGTTCTAAACAGCAGTAAAAAAGACTAAACTAATTTTTCATTGACCTCATCTGTAAATAAATGCAGTCTGATGGCGAGCAGGGGCAATCATAAATTAGTATTCATTTCCTGTAATTAATGCAAACATGCCTATGAACACAGAGAATATGAATATATAACCACCTCATTTCCATTTCAAAATATATCCACCAAATTTCCACTTCACTTATCTTGATTTTTAGTTTTTCTGATTGAAATAATGGATGAAGCATTCTCAATAAAAAGCAAATGATTGTTTGTTTGGGATTTTTTTTACCTCAAAGGTTTATAGTTGCTGCTTGAGAGCAAAAGGCAGAAAGTTGTTTTCAACACTCGAAACAAAGGTTCACAGCATCTTTGTATGTGGTTTCATTCTTATGGAACCCATAGCAGTCACTTCCTATTTTCTTTAGTCTTTCTGCTTTGCTTTCTGTACCTAACCAACCTTTTTAAAATGAAATCCATTCTGATTGTATGATCTCAGGACTGCAGGAACACAATCCAGCATCCAAGAGGAGCTTTTTCTTTTCTTTATGGGGCAGTTGAGCACGATTTCCCCAGATTGAGTAGGAGGGAAGGGGTTTTCAAGGTAAAATTCTGATTTACTCTAACTTTGGGACAGGAAACAAATACCTGAGTCTCATTGGAAGTGTATAGGACAAATGCACAGATCTGGCAGACTGCAAGGTAGAGGAATTCCTTGTTCTAAATGCACATTTGCACTTTGTCTATAGTAGCCATAGTGATTTAGCTGAAATCTCATTACCGCCCCTAATACAATGCTGTAGAAAGGAGGATCTGTAGGACGTATAGCTTACATCTGTATCACCTGGATTTCTGCATGGAACGGGAACAGCAGATAAGGGAACAGAAAGAAAAACTATAATCTTCACTTCCACATGGAGTTCAGACTACAAATCTTAACAGGAACTCAACATCTCTTCAACACAACATAAGATCAGAGAGTACAGAACTTAATATATTAATTTAGTTGAAGAAAAGGAAAAGTCCAGTCCACTGCTATCTTTTCAGTAACTTTTATGGATCATATACTTATGATTTGGCTTGGCTTGTTCATGTGAACCCAAATAAAAATAAGATTTCAATTTCCCTTGGCTGATTGGACACATTTGCAAGACCTGACAATTGTGGATCAAAATCTTGGTTAAACAAACAGAGCCAGATCCTTAGAGTGAGAGATTGAACCAATGCCAGTTCTCAATCACCTGAAGTTCTGGCACATAAAATCTCCTTCCTCAGTCCTGTTGTGCTATTAGATGCTTATTGTAGGCATGGATCCAGGAAACCATATCACCTTTGATTTCCCAGTAAACAGGCAGCTCTGAGGATACCAGCAGGTTCCAGTAAGCCCAGCCATATGTCTCTGATGTCCATATGAAGAATTATCAGACTTCAAGAAGGATGGCTTCAAGCCAGCTTCTGAAAGCAAAGTCTTAGAGACAAACATTCTTCAAAAACAACCTCTTAGATGTCAGAGGTGTTGAGTAATTCTTTGCTCTCCTCCTGCGGCTTTAAAGATCCCATGGCACTTTTCACATTAGTATGTAGGGTTATTTTCAGACTCCAGTAAGCTTCAATTGTGATATTGTTATGAGAGACAGAGGGCAGAAGTTAAAATGAGAGGTTCAGAGTGGATAAAATAAACACTTTTTCACCATAGGTCAGTAAAGCAGTGGAACAGGTTGCTTAGAGTTGTTGTAAAGCCTCCATCCTCGGAAGTTTTTAAGACTAGACTGGGTAACACCCTCAGTAACTTGGTCTGACCTCTTAGGTGATCCAGTTTTGAACAAGGAGATTGGGCTAGAGAAGGTCCTTTTGAATCTGATTTGTCCCATAATCCTACGATTCCAGTTTAGGAATAACACATTTATATGTGCAGACATCTTTACTCATGTGGTGTTTTGATGTCAAAAACCTGTCAGTCTTGGCCCTCTATATGATACATTTTGATGTTTTCAGAACTGTCTGCTGCTCCTGGATTACGCAAGTGAACGATCTGTGCATCCTGTGCAAGATTCTGATTCTGTTTCTGTGACACCTTAGGGAAACCAAAAGCGTCACTGTCTGTACATAGCAACTCCCCATCACTGCTTGTGGCTGCTTGTGCTGGGGTAGTGTTTTTGGTAAATAGGAGCCCTTTAAATCAAGGCTATCAGACTATCAAAGCTCTTCTGCAAAAATACCAAACATCAGAGAAAAAGTTTTCTGTGATTTCAAAATTCCTTCTCTTGGATACTACTTTCTGTATAATGAACATCAGATCAGTGGCTGCATTTCTTTTCAGAATAAACACCTCTATGAGTCAAATTTGCTAAACTGCAAACACTTTGAACAACTTCAGGTTAAGAATATTTCTGAAAATAAGGTTTGATTCACCACGTTTCACTGTATAATCAAGGGGCAGGTTTAGGGTGGTCAAAATCAAACCTGTTTTAGTTTGCAACCTATACAGTCTACATTTTCACCTTTACGTAGCTTGCAATAGTTCATGTAGACAATCTGAACTGCTGAATGTCAGATTAAAGTTATTCTGAGCACTGGAGAAAACAAAGCTTCCACATGTCAAGCTGCTCACTGTCTGCCCAGTCTGTCAGAGGATAAATTAGACATTATGTGGGCAAAACTGCGGCAGAAAGAAAACCTGGAAAGAGATCCATTCTATACTAGCCACGACTCTTCCCACAAAACTCTCCTTCTTAAATTTGTCAATTAGAGATCTCTTTGCTTGTAGAAATGTACATATTGCATATGTTTATAACCAGTACAACCTTCTTTTTTCTTCTATGAAAGCTTTTGTTATTATGGCAAAGTAGGAATTGAATAGAAACCACTTGTATTCTTTTAGTTTGATTTTAATGTTGCACCAATTTAAAACATATATGCAACTTCAACCTAATTAAGACATTTTTAAGCATATAAGAAAAATTAGAAGACAAAATTTGCTCCATTTATTCATGTCATTAATTACATTTAAGTGGCCAGATTAGTGTAGTTTAAGTGGTATAAATTGGCATGCTCTAATCACTTGATGACAAGATAACTACTGGAAGGCAGAGTGTTCAAGGATTTGACCCTACATGTGTTACACTGGAATGCATGAGGCCAGAAATTCATCACATAAATCCACCAAGCAATTACTTACTTTTCCCTTTTCTTGGTAGTTGTTAACATGGAAAGCAGGTCAGTGCATCTGAGTACATTGGTCCAGGAAGCACAGCAGCGAGTTACTGAATTGACTGCACAAATGATGAATGAAGGCCTTGATACAGACAACACAGAAAAAGAGAAGCAACTCAAAGCATGGGAATGGAGATACAGGCTATACAAGCGCATGAAGGCAGGCTACGAGCATGCTAGTAAGTAGAAGAAAGTAGTTGCAAAAATCAAGACAAGAACTCTACAACTGAGAACACTGCCCTTTGTTGGGCAAAGATGCTCTCACTAACTGATACTCACAGCACTGCTGTGAAGCACATGAACATTAGTGTGGGGAAACTGTGACACATAACTATGTGGCCTTCCCAAGAATAAGAAGGAAATTGATGTTAGAACGATAAAGGACGATGTTATCTGACAGCAACAAGCACAGAGCTCCTTTAGCAGTGGGCTGCATAAAATTGGTAAGACGAAATCTCCAAACTCTTGATTCAGGATCTAATGATTCTGTTCTGCATATTTCTCTTCACATTTACTCCTGGATCTCATTTAAAATAGAATAATTAGAAAAGAATACAGGAATAGAGAGGAAGAGGGATGGGGACATGGGTCTTTTTTATGTTCTAATTTGTTGTTTGGGGGTTTTTTAGTTATCCAGTTTTAGAAGAACAAATTTCTAAACACTTATTCAGACAATGGATTTTCATTTTACACACAAAATAAATGTGAAAACATTTTATCAGCATAGTCCCAGATGGGATCACTTTAAACAGTTGTACAACTGAGTCTATACCTGAAGTAAATGTGTATTTAGACCCATGGGAAGGAGTAAATGGGGTTAAATTGTTTTCCATGCAGATCTTCTGGCTGTATCCTATTCAGTGAAATACAGTCACTTCTGCTAACATTTTTACAAGCATCTTTTTATAAATGTACTTACAAGTAATTCTCTCTAATTTATTGTATTCTAAGATCAGCTCTTCAAGACAGATATCATTTTCCTTGCATTATATGCTAAATACAGGAAATACAGCAGTAATGGAAGTTAATATAATGATGTTTTTTTAAATCAATCCCAGCAGTAAGTCAAACCATGTTGTGTTTGATTTCTGAATGGAGTCTGATTGATAGTCTGTGGAGTAGGAATTTTTGTCTTAAAAAACAAAATTCTATCTCAGCTGATAACTGCATTTTGGAATTACCACACTGAAACTTTTATGGTATTTGCAGTTTCTGAATCACAATAATGTAAAAACGGTTTCTGTTTTTTGATAAATTTGAGTTTTTTAGTGAAACCAGAAAGGTTTAATTAGCTCTTTGTGGTTTTGTCCTTTCTCTCTCCTCCTACCCACCCCAAGAGATTTATAGAGGCTTTTCATTGACATAATTAGCATGAATCTGTTTTATTGGGTTACATATATGCAGGAAGATATTTTTAACTTAAAGGAGCCAAAAACCATGATAGAAACAAATGGTGTCTGCAGGATATTGTTAGCAGGGGCACTAATTAAAATGCTCAAAAGGCAGAGAACACAAACACCTACAACCCAAAGCTCACAATTGCAGGGTGATTTTCAGTGGGTTCTTTGAAGACTCAGAAACATTGTTTGAATAGGATTTGTTGTGCTGAAGAGCTGATGTTTTCTCTTCTCTCCCAGGAGCCCCCGAGGCGCCAACCAATGTCTGTCTCATGGTAACAAGCAGTACATCACTCACTGTCACCTTCCAAGAACCTCTGAGTGTCAACTCAGCTGTGGTGACCAAGTATAAAGGTACTGGATTTAGACATCTTTTAATTCACATGACGATGTTCTAAAATTTGAGAGCTAATTGACAAAGGTATTTATATACAACAGATTATATTACAGTGCTGGAAAAGCTTGAATTTCATTATTTTCCCAGTTAATAGCTGTAGAAGTGGAATTTTCTTAAAAGATTCCCCAAAGACAAAATTTGTATTGAAAAAGAAAAATAAATTAACCAAAAGCTTTCTCCATGAGTGCTTTGAAGAAGTTTGCTTGACTCGCTGTGGTCAGGACATCAGCTCAATGACTGGGTTGAGATGAACAGTTACAAAACACAAGCTAACTTTTGGTGCCTGTGGGCTCCTGAAACCATGTGTATCCTTGTAAATGCCAAACCCACACCACCATTCCTTAAAGGAATGCCTCTGGAAGCTGAAACTTTTGGCAGAGGCATCATACAGCCCAACTAATTAGCTATTCTAGGGCTGCCACATCATTCTTGGAAGAGTAATACGTTTGGGGTGGCACCAGTTAGTTGCAAAATGAAATAAATAGGAAAATTATTCCATCTGAATAGCACTGTTGAATCGAAATAGTTTTAAAACAGGATTTCTGTTCCACATGAATTTCCAACATTTAAAAAATATTCATTGAAGATTATAGCAAGAATGAGAAATATTAGAATTTCCTCTTTAAAGGAACTTCCAGGTTTTCTAAAATGTTTGGAACAGTGAGTTCTTCAGTGTTACGTGCAGCTATTTGCAGCTTTTATCTTTCTATGGGAGCCTGAGTCCTTCTACAGGTCAAGGGACTGAAAAGCCCTGTTCTGAAGATCTAAGGCCTTCTTTGCTGAGCCCAAGGGAGTCAAAGAGAAGGGAGCCTCTTTGTATTTCCCGCTGTGTCTCTCTTAATGATTCCTGTGATGTTTGTTCCTTTGAATTAATTATTAAAAGCTCATTTGAGAGATACTTGAACATTGGATTTCCCTACACATAAGAAGAACCATAACAGCTGTGTTGTGAGGCAATCTATGTCCCATTTCCACGTGTGGCTGTCACAGGGCTTGCTTCAACAGAAGGAATTCAGCAAGCCCAGCCTATCAAGAGTCCACCAACCCATGGAGCTCTTCTGAAGGTGGGGCATGCTGGTACACAGGCTCCAATAGCATCAAGCACAAGCACCCAAAAGATAGCATGAGTTTATTTTGGGAAAGACAAAAGTCTTTCTTTCCTCCCTCCACTTTTGGTCAGAGATTCCTGACATTGCTGTTTGTGCACATCAGAAAATAATTTCACAATGTAAGAAAAAAACCCAAGCTCCCAGATATCACTAAAGCCATCAAACTATTCCATTCCTGATCTCCTCGGTAGAAAGACAAAACCACATTACACTTGGTCAGCTGTGCACTGCCGCAGGAAGTGTCATTTTCAAACACATCAAAGCCTTTAAAAGCCTAAATCCAATTTTAAGCGATGAGTTGGGTTGCCAGGAAACTAAATTTCATTTAAGGGCTTCCTACAGCCTGATTTACTTGCAAAAATGATGCTTGGGCTCCTAAAACCCTTAAGTCCTCTTCAAAAAGGTCATCTTGCTCATTGTAATACCTGTATTTTAAACAACCTTGAAATATTTTCCACACTCTAATTATGATTGTTGATATTTTCATAGTAAAGCAAATTCCTCTACAGAAGTTATTTTTAATGATTTTCTAAAAGTTGTAGCATTTTTCTCTCGTGTATCCACTGTGTTGAGTTTGTTTAGCACCATGTCAATTCTGTCCTCTTATTGGTAAGCACAACATTCAGAGACATTTATTCCAACCTGACCTAACTTTATGATCAAACTAGGTAGCGTTGCTTTTGTATTTTGAATTACACTCCCTGGTGATCATTTTATGCTTTATCAAGTTGAGAATTAGTTTTGTCAGACTGTTCTTTTTAAGTCCTTTATCCAAGGAGACTTGCATATTTATGGTTAGATAAAAAGAAAGATCATTAATAGCTCCTTTTGGTGACTTTCAAGAATTAATTAAGGACTGGTTGTAGAATTGTTTATTACATTATGAAGTGAGATTCTTTGTGCTAGTTTGGGGGGGTCATAAAATGAACCTTTCAAATGATCACTTGCAAGAATGATTAGAACCAGCTAGCAATTAGTAGTCCTGAAAGGAGTGCTTGATAACATTGTGTGAGGATCTTTTATTCAGATATATAAACCTCTCCAGAAGACCATCCAAGCATTTTGCTCATTCAGTGACAAAACTAAGGTGTTAGTTTGTTGGAGGTTTTTTCCCTCAATATTTTACCTTTTCCTAAGCAAAGTGAAATTCAGGAGCATTTGCAGCAATGTTTAGGGAATATCTGCTCATTAACAGAAGCAATAATGTTCTTTTCTCTGGACCTGAGTTATAGGGGATAAAAATTGATAGCACTTCTGTTCAATGTAGTATAGTTCCCTAAATGCAGTGAGAAACTGCTAATTCCTTTTTTTCCCGTGTCATCCTTTTCCTAACATATTTTTTTCCAAAGCTTTATTTGCCCAAATATCATTTAGAAACCGGACTTGGAACATTATCTAATGGTCTGCTATTTTCCTGTGTGTGATCTCTTCTCTTGTTAGCTGTATAACTTACAAATAATAATACAGGAGAATAATACTTTGCACTCGCTCCCTAACCACCAAAACCATCTCAGTTCATTAGGAGACTTAATTTTAACCACACACGGTGAATGGGTATTGACTTTGGTGTCCCAGCTGGATGGCAGCTCAGTGACTGCATTCTGTTGAGCCATTGCTTTAAGGAGCCAGAGTATTCTTTACTTCCTCTCTGGATTGTTGTTTAATGTTGCAGGCACCATCCTAATGGCTCCCTTCAGTTTCCCTCCAGAGAAGGCTACAGTGTGGTGGCGGCTGACGTGAAATGATTCCTATATATATTGTAACTCAGTAAAGTGTTTTGAGGCTGGAAGCAGACAGGCATGACATAAATCAATAATAATAGTAATAATCTGTTCCATGCTAAAGAAAGATTCAAAGCCAGAGATACCTCACCCCAGCCGGTTTTAGGAAGGATATGAAGCATCTCTGTAAAATTGAAAAGAAAAACACTTGTCTTTGGCTAATCATGCCCTAAAGCCAAACTTCACATCCCACCGTGGAACTACTTAAGACTTGCTTTAGTTTTACATCTTGGAAAAACACCATCAAAATGTTCCACATACAAAATAACTTGCCACAGTTTCAAGCTTGGGTGAACCTTCTCTTTCAACGGTCACATTTTTACTGCAAGAGACATTTTTATCCTAGAGCTGAACTACTGTAACTACCTTGATGAAAAAAAATCCCAACAGCAACATAATGGAGATAGGCACCACTTGATTCCTAGGAGCAGTCCTAATAGAGCCACACAATAAGTTCTTGCAGGGCTGTTGACATCTGTTGTCTTTCACTAATTATGCTTTCCAGGTTTCACAGTTCCACATGACACATGCACCTAAAGAATGATCTTTTTAAAGAACAAAATTATTAGTAATGGTAAGTAATTTGATTGCACTTTCTGTGCATTTTAAGCCTCATCTTTATTTTGCTTTTGTGGTGAATAAAGGTAAACCTCCTTCTCTTAGTGCATATTTTTTTTCCCCATCCATTCACCATCAGCAGCGTTACTCTGATCCCCAGGTATGGGATAAGGAAGACAAATGGAAATGAGGCTGACCATTAGCTACTGGAAAGGAGCACTAAGCAACAGCAAATCTCCACTTATAGTTTATGTACAATTTTTAAACAATCTTCTATATTCCCTTTTGGAACTATAATGTAAAAGCTTATATAACCAATGTTGAGCAAATCTATTGAAGAGCCTGGAAGTGCTTATGTTTGAAGAGAGAGGAAGAGAGAAAAAAATCTGAGCCATGTTTGATGTAGCAATAGCCAATGTTCTCTCTGTTTGGATGTAACTAGGGACTTGGATGCCAAGTTATTTTCCAGATAGGAATGCTAAGCTGTCTAGGCCACTTTAGCCCTTGTTACCTTTTTGTTTAGTTGTTTTAGCAGAATATTTCATCTTTGCCAGGACTGTCCAGCTGCCTTCTAGGATTTTTGCTGGATGGAGAAAAGAGTTTTTCTCTGTCAGTGTAGCTCTCAAGAAATAAGTACAGCTTAGATGAGGAAAGATGGAATTTTGTCTTGCTTATATTTGACCAAAAGTTGTTCATCTCCTCCCTCCTTCCAAGACAATTTGTGATTGATTTCAGGTTTGTTTTGTTGTGGTTTTTTTCATAAGAACAACTTAAATTGTCTTTCAATATCTGTATCAGCCTTTGTTAGATAAGCAGTAGCCACAGCATGTCGCAATCATGTGTCTGCATGAAATGGGTTGGTTATAGCCAAGTACCTTTGTCCAGGAGAGGCTGGTGTAATTTGATGTTATCATTGAAAGTCTCAACTAAAAGATGAATGGAGCTTCCTTTTCCTTAAGGATCAGTACCTGAGATCATGGGATGAAGAAGCCTGGCTGGTTGGTCTTGTGTCATATATGTTCTGCATTTTTTTCATAATCAAATAATCTTACAATTTTGTGAGCACACACAAGCAGCATATATTGTATGTTTTGTAATTATGTATTTGATTTGTCTGTCAACAGTTGGCTTGTCATGTTTGATCAAGTTTAGATTTGTTCTGTCACAAGCATCCTTCAGTTATCCTTCTAGTACTGTATAGTGGGTTTGACTCCGGACGGCTTTGGCCAATCTAAGAGGTAGAGCTTACACAAAGACCAAAACACATACATATGACTTCTCCAGCTTTCTTCCCCACTTCAATGGCACTTAACAACGAACTCTTAACATAGAAGTGTTAGAGTAGAAAGCAGCAAGCTTGTGCTTGCTTTGATTTCCAGAAGAGCCCTGGTTATGGAAGTGAATGTTCATACAAGTGAATCTTAGGTATGAAAATGTTATATATTAAAACCTATGCATCATTATAAAGTAGATGCTATGTCACTGCTTGATTCTGTTCCAGTCTATAGGAGAATTAAGTAGCATTCTGTATTCATCTTGATCTTGAAACCCTTTTCACTTATAATTCAGTTTCTTTGTATATTTTGAAGCTCATTCTTTTTTTCCCCAAAACAGTTCTACTCCATAAAAAGGAAAGAGAATACATTTCTTTGTAAGACATTTGAATTTCTCCTGCTGAATAGGTGTGGTCTGATATTTTTTACAGTAGTTCATTTATGGCATTTTATTAGGTCTCTTGGGCACTTTATTTGCACATTACATTTTGGTAGCTAACAGGACTGTGCAATTTGACTTCTATTTTCATGCCTAGCAAGTACAGAAATGTATAAACTTTAAAACAAACCTTTCTATTTCTAGCTCCTGTCAATGTCTGTAGTAGGTGTCGGACTGAACATAAAATTTAAGAACGTCTATTTTTTAAGTTTGATACCCATTTAAAACCACCTTTGAACATGGATCACATATTAAGTGATGGTGTAATTAACTAATGTATTTGATAGACATCAGTTACTCAATTCAATCCTTCTTTCCTCCTGTTTTATAAGGATTTAGAACAGCAGCTCAAGATGAATGGCTATGAGAAAAACCCAGACATATAGGCTCTGGTTTTGTCTGCCTTTGGAGTCTGAGAAAAAAAGGCTCATATCATGAGCTGAATTTTAGACATTACTTTACTTTTAGTGCTTGCTTTGACGTACCAAAATTAGTATTTTTAAAAATTATTTGCATGTGGCTAAGCATTACAGCTGCCAGCTCATAGATACACTGTAGAAGCAGCACATATCTTACCACCAGTAGCAAGACTAGAACTCAAGACCCTCAGCTGCTGTCTTGAAGGAGGTTCTTGATTTAGCAGATCTTTTGATTCACTGACAACTTAAACAAAACCATAATGTCTTCAAAGGCGTTGTGGAAAATTTTCCCTTCTCACTACTTTGTCTGGAGTCTTATCTGGTCCATCGTGGACTTTTCTGGACCATTTACAGACATAAAGGGCCTAAAACAGCCAGTTCACCTCTCCAACCAAAACCTGACACTGTTCAAGTAGTTAGATATGACCCACAGAACTGATAAATGAATGCAAATGTGGAATCAGGCTTTTGGATCTGCTTCAAGCTCTTATTTCATGTACTGAGCCTAAATTGTAAGGTTTACTATTTTATTACATGAGCGCCCAATTAATTCATGCATGACCACCCAATCAATTTATGCATGAGCACCTAATCAGTTCATGCATGAGCACCCATTTAATTTACTAATGAACACTCATCTAGTTCACAGTGCCCTGTTAATTCCTTCCTGAGTACCCAATGAGTTCCTGCATGAGCACCCACTTAGCTCACGCCTGAGTACTGTGTTGGGCATATGTGGCAGGTTTCAGTAGCCAGAGCCCACAGGACTGGGAGTGGACCAGGAGTTGCTGGGTATCTGACTCAGACAGCTCTAAATGAGCTAGGAAAACCCATCACTGAATGTAACTTCATGATGGAGACAAGGGATGTTAACAGTAGGAAACGGGAAGGATAGGTGTCTGGCTTGAATCTGGGATAGGTGGTAGAAGGAGTTCGATGTTTATTTGTTTATGGTGTTTTTTTCTTCTCACTCTGAGAGCTTAGAAGTTTGTGTTAATTGGCAATAAATTAAATGAAGCAAAATTTCCCCAAATCAAGACTGTTTTACCTGCAACACCTGGCTGCAACACTAAAGAAAGGTGAAATCTCTTTAAGTTACTATAAGGATTACTTTGTAAAGAAATAAAAGCATTAAATACAATTAATTACCATCTATGCAGCTATCCTTTAAAAAACATGTTACAGGAGAACCAGAGGAAAAGCAGTGGAATCCCATTAAACAGATTACTTGAATTAGCTTTTGTGTATTTAGTTACTTTGTTAACAGTGCTGGGCAGCGTTCTGGTTTGTCCCATAGATTGTGATAGATTACTTTTTTGTTTGCATTTTTCTGACTGCTCATTATTTATTAGATTTTAATGGATTATGTTTGGGGAAGAAGCTGAGCCCATACATGCTTCATATAAAAGAGCAGTCCTTATGCTCATAAGCTTCCCCACCAGCTCTGGTTACACAGATGACATGAGTAAAACGTACTCAACTGGGAGTGGAAACTTGCAGAATCAGAGCCAAGCCTGTTATACCTTTCTAGGATGTGAAGCCTTTGCATAAGAACCTCATTTATTCTCCAGTCCCTTTTCACAGCTCTAACATGTATTTTCTCCCACTTTTCTTTCCACAGCCAGAATGGGACATGTTTGTCATTGCATGACTGAGACACAAATCTTGCCTGTTGTTATAAACCATTGCAACATTTTAGCCCCTGGCCCACATTGGAAGGCAATATGCACCCACATGACACATTTTCTTGGTTGTTTATAGAAATGTTAGAAAGAACTGTCATCTTCACTAACAGAAAGGAAAAAAGTTCCTTCTTGTACTGGAGTAGCTGACCTTATTACAAACAGATAAAGAGTTGCAAGTACTTAGAAAATACTAGTTAAATACTTGAGAAAAAAATTCAATTATTTTTTCCTCTTGGTGAGAATTTTATTACAATACAATAAAAATAATATCTTTTAAATAATTTATGTGGATTAGGTGTGCTATAAGATGAGCTACTAAAATCATGATCAAGTAATGATGTGTCTTTGACAACCAGCCTGCTGTCATAATGCTTTCAATAAGCATCAAGATATAAAACAGGGTATTCTAGCCTGAGTCAAAGGAACAGGACCACAAGACAGATTATTTCATATCATCAGTTATTATTATCAGGCCTAAAAGTTAAAAGAGCACACAGCTGTTTGGACAAAAGCTTTACTGCAAATGAAGTATATGATTATTTAAAATATCCTCAGAAACAAGTATCATGAAGATTTACAGCCACAGAAGTTTCCACTGAAGATGTGCTCCCTAGGAACAGTCTAGAAATGGTCTTCTTGGGACTGTTCTGATTCTTGTTCTGATGAGATGCCCTTAAACCCACTCGAGGCTCTTCCACACTAAAACACAGCAGTGCTCTATTTACTTCAGGTGGACACAGTGGTGTTTGCTTGCATCTTTTTCATTCCTCTTCAGCCTAATTGGTGTTTCCACTGACCCACTACAAAGAGCCTTGAACAAGTTTACAGGAAAAAAAAATAAAAGAAATAATAGATAAGATCAAAAATGATGAATGCTAGTATTTAGAGCAGTTAGGAGCCTGGGTTT
Organism: Urocolius indicus; assembly: GCA_013401255.1. Taxonomy (NCBI): domain Eukaryota; kingdom Metazoa; phylum Chordata; class Aves; order Coliiformes; family Coliidae; genus Urocolius; species Urocolius indicus. The sequence continues at coordinate 234,287 of WBNH01002002.1, forward strand.
TAACTGAAGTAGTACCTACAAATCCTGGTCCCAGGCCATGACTACACTGTTTTAACTTCTGTGTTTGTACAGCAATATACCTGAGTCCCTTAGGCACTGCAGTAAATCCCAGTTAGAGTACCTAAATGAACAAAGAAATGAAAAGTTCACCTGTCCCTTTTGTAAATGCAATGACTCATGTAACAGTGTCTCATCTACACTCTTGTTGAGAAGAATGCAGCCAATTTCAGACATTCTAAGTTAGTGTGCATTTATGGATGGATCAGACCCTTCATGCAAAAAGAAACCCCAAATTCATGGAAACAAATACAAATTCCTCAGTGCCAAACATTTGTTTTCTCCTGATGAAAGCACTATGTTGGGATCTCTGTCAGTACTCCCTACAGATGGTATGATTTGTCTTTCTCCTATCATCCTTCAAACGTGACAGAGGTATGAACAGAGCCTGAACCCAAATCTGAAAAGATTGAGTTCTTTTCTTAATTCAGGCTGAACAAGGCAGCTAGGAGAAGCTGACCAAATACTGCAGTGTTCTTCATCTGATGTGGTGATGCTGTCTACAACAAGCTGATTCTTGCTTTTCACTAGTATTCAATTCTCATCACTTGTATTATACTTCTGTTTGGTTAGATACTTTCATCCTGATTTCATTCGGGCAAATAGCAGTGTTCAATATCCTTAAAGCAAGCTGTTAAGACATTATGAGTGTAAATGATTAAAATTAATTTGTAAAGATCAGGAAGCCAAAAAAAAGATGATGTGGTTTCTGCTGTTAGTGCTCTCTTCCAGTTTTACATTTCAAAATAAGCAATTGAACAACGCAATTATTTGTTTGGAGGCCCTTGGAAACACAAGATAAGATCAGAGTGTCCGTCAGCCTGGACACTGGACATGAGAAGGAAGGAAAGGAGAGAAAATCTTTGCTGCTTAAGTCTGGGTTAAAAGCCATAGTGGCATAATGATTTGCCCAAGGTCACAGAGCAAGTCAATAGCAAATGCAAGAATAAAACCCAGAATCCCACCTCAGGACACTACTCTGTAGACCACATCAACTTAGGAACAGAACTGCTGTTCTTTGGTCTAATTAATCTACTCAGTAATTCAGTCCGTGATTTAAGTGCAAGCAAAAACAAACGACAAAAGAAGTGAAAAATTCTACTGTGGGCTCTGACTAGTTACTTGAACCAGGAGAAGATGCTTCCTGAATGAATCTACAACAGAGTCAGGAGGTGTCTTGTGCCTTCACTTTGTCTCTTGGCTGTCTGTCAGTCTCTCTGATACGCCATTTAAGGCGTACTTGGTATAATGTAAAGAGAGTGAAAAAGAAACAGGTGAAAATAAACTTCTCCCTTTATTTTAGAGTACATGAATTGAGCATTAGAAAAAAAACCCAACTTGGCCACGAGTAAGTTACATAACTTAAGCCAATCTAAAATTATGTGCCAGCAATTTACATGAGTTTTATGTAACTGTTTATACTGCTGTTTATTTAAAAATTACTACTTATCTTGGCGACCGCAGCAACACATCGTGCATTTGCTAGCTCTGGAATACAGGGAACCTTCATTAAAACACATAGTCACCAATATATTAAACACACAAAAACCCCCTGCTCTGACATAACGTGAAGTGTCAGATGGAAAGCCGCAACAGCAAAGACATTCAGCGTTCATGACAAAGCAGCTCTTTGGGGTATTCAGAACAGGACTGGAACATGCTCCATCCTTAATTCACCCAACAGCTTTCAGGTCCTTTACAGCACAGTTGGTACAGTCTACAAGACCAGCTCTTGTTCCTGGGCTCTTATAAAGGACCCTCTTCATCTTCAAGTTTTTATACTTGGGCATTTTTATATTCAGCATTTAAAGTCCTGAGGTTAGCTAGCCTTTTGTTCTTTCTAAAGACCCGAGTACTTTAGAGTTACACAAATGGTTGATGTGTTTTGTTTACTGCCACAGCAGTGTCCCCAGCACTCTCTCTCTCAAAAAGCAGGCAAAGATTTAGTAAAACTTTTATGATTAATTGCTTACGTGTAACGTTACATAATTTTTAGATCCACATTAATCACAAGGGTAAGACCATGAATATGTAGCTTTGTATTGGTTCCAGAAAGAGCTATATATACCCCACAAAGCCAGAACTTGTGAGCAACACTGACCTAATAAAAGTAATACAAATCATAGGGGTTTGTCCCTTGTTGTTTTGGGCCCTGTTGGGTGTACAAGATGTTCTACCTCTTCTTCTCTTCATTTTCCCATCTGTAAAATAGGAATGCTGACATTCCTATCCTTCTCAAAGGTTTGCAATTCAATGAATGGATATAATGGAACATTATGTATAAGTTTCAGATGATCATTATGGTAGAAAGCTGAAATTTGGCAATGTATAACAGAATATATACATTTAAGTGATAAATTACTTGTTTATTTGCATTTTTTTTAACACTACATCATATTTTCCTCTTCTCACTTGAATCAGTAAAATCATGGGGGATAAAAAGTTTGTTAAAATCAAAAGTCAGCAAAAAAAAAGCAAAATTTGTTACAAGGGGGTTTTTATGGCAGACATCTTGAGTCACAGAATGACATTCTGTCAAAAAAAAAAAGGCTCCAATGGATTCTGTTGATAAATTTTGAGTAAATTAAATGAAAAAGAAGGCACTATTCCAACAAAAAATGTTTATTTTTCATTAATGGAATTTTTTATTGAAACTGGAGAACAGATTTTTTCCAAATGTGAGGTTTTTAATGATATATATATGAAAATTTAACTTTGAGTAACATGTTAGGTAAATGTCCTGTGAAAGGAAAGACTGCAAGCCTGTTGATAACATGTTCAGCAGTTCAAACAGGATTTCCCCAAGTTATACTTCTGGAAAACAGACAACATATCTAAGTTTGCTGCATGTACACAATGGCCTTCAGTCATTTAATACAATGGAGCTATAAACCCTGGAAATCATGGTTTACAGTGAAAACTCTGACAGACCATCAAGTTCAATGGTATATGTAAGTGTTCCTATAATTATGTTGTCAACCTTCAGTATGAGACCATAACAGTCTTTCCATTCTCATACTAATGTATAGAGATAGCTTCTACTAAAGGTGGCAGTAACTAGGTATTTAAAACTCAAAGAAAACCAGAAAAATATACACTGAAAAGCTTCAAAGAAAATAGACAAAACCAACATCCTTTTCACTGCAGCAAATACAAAGCTGTTGTAGAACATGCTGTGCATTCACAAACTGCAATCACAGAAAAAGGAGCAATTAGGAGAGAAAGGAAAAATAAGTTGTGCTATTGATACTTGGCTATTTTAGAAAAATGTGTTGGCAGTTAAATGTTTTATATGCTGTGCAAAAAAATTCTATGAAGCCTGTTTCTTTTAACATGAAAATACCAGTATGACACAGCTAGAAGATGGAAATTCCACATGCTGAAATTAAAATACCCCTACACTCTGATCTATGAAAATTATTGACTCCAGTACTAATAAATACACAAATAAAATGCCTATAAACTATGTTGTGAATCTTAGAGGGAAAGCTTTGGGCCGAATTCTCTGCTTGGGTGTAAATTCAGAAAATTATTGGGATTTTCCTATCAGTAAAATGTCAGATATTCATTTCACTGTGTTTTCCTGGAAGTTTGAGTCTGAAGGTACAAGTTAAAAATCCCAGAGATATGATTCTGGGATTAACCTTAACTCTAATCATGGTACCTGTCATTAATAAAGTATAATTTAGGAAAAAGAGTCTGTTTTCCTACCTGCAGCCATCAGTTCTCCACTTGCTTTTTTGGTTTTTTTTAACAATCCAGTAGTTTTTCATGGTCTCTCTGTTACTATTTCACATGCACAGTCCTGAGATTAAGTACAGCAGGACTGCTCATTTCTTAACACCTTATGCAGGAAGTTGTCTGTACAAGCTGGTTGGAGGACTTTGGTGATGGTCTCGTCATAATTTAGGCTGAAGGATGGTTTGGGATGTGTCAGCCCAGCACCACTTAGTTCATTTCAAAAGCGGATACAACTCAATAGTTACTTGCGGAGCTCTGTAATTTCAGTGAGCACAGCAGCATCAGGCTTGGACAAGAGAGCCAGAATCCCACTGAAACCAAACAGGTTATTTCTATACAAATGAGCCAAGGCTGGGTGACGAGAGTTTTGTGGACCTATGGAGTCAAAAGGACTCTCTGCCCATGCCTACCCATGCAGATCCAACTGCAAAAAGAGTATTTTGTTGGTTTGGATGCATAAACTGTCAAATGGCATTAGTAGGTCCAAATCCTCTATCTACTCTGTTCCACTACTTCTCTTTCTTTAAAAGGCAGATGTCAACAATGTAATTTGTATTGCTGTGTAGCACTCTTTCCTCAAAAGCTTTTGAGCAGTATTTTACTTTTCTCTTTCATTCATAGAGATATGTTTTAATTATTGTATGAAGTTTTGCTAAACATTTATAAACATTGGACCTTTACATTGGTACACATGACTTTTAGTAGCCACATGGAATGCGAAACTGCCTGAGGAAAGTTAACCTGTGAGTGATTCAAGTACTTTGATTTCTTTACTTGTACTGATATCTGATTTGATTTTCTCCTGCCATTTGTTTCCTAGTGGAATGGAGCTCTTCAGAAGACTTTTCTCCTTTGGTTGGTGAAATAATTATGGATAATCTTCAGTCTTTGAGGTGCACCATCACGGGTCTTAGAACAGTAAGTGTCAAATGACTCATTTAGATCTTGATGCCCAATACCACCCCGTTGAATCACAGACTCTGATAATTTGCATCCATGGCTGATGGTACTAACTGTAGAATGCCTTTCTTCTAGTAACAAGGTCCAATCATTAAGCATTATGTGTGTATATGTATATATATATATGTATGGTATCCATAATGCAAAAGTCACAAAAGAATAGACACACAGCATGAACTATTTTATAAATTGTCATGCTCAGGTGAAATCAGAAAAGACTGGAAAGAAAACTCCTGTTTTCTGGATCACAGGATAACCTTAGTGCCAATTAAAGGCTTGTAAAAGATCTAGTCCTGACTCTGACTACCAATAGCTGAAATAACATAGCCATTGAAAGCTATCTAAGTCTGTCAAAGAAAACATCTTTGGGAGAGACTGCCTTCCAGTTGTTACAGCCAAGACTTTGAATCAAGTGATAGTTTTGACTCCATTTGTTTCCATTTGCAGGGCCAGAGGTATTATGTCCATGTTTCAGCATACAACATGAGAGGATGGGGACCTCCACGTAAATCTACTCCTGAATATGCTTCTCCTTCAAGTAGGCTGAGTTTCTCTACCCTCCTAGTTGATTAGTGATGTTGCTTTGTAAGAATTTCTCCCTCTTGAAAGAACAGAAAAAAACCAAATATTCTGGAGTTCATTATTGAATTGTCCTGTCATCCAGGAGTAAAATAAATAGTTAAATATAACAGCTCCTTCCACTCCTCAAAAATAAACAAAGTAATCATATATGTATAATTAAATATCTTCACTTTTGTTCTTCTTCAGTCCTTTAATAGAACATTGTCATCTAGTCATTGTCACTTTGAGCATGTTGCATCGTCCTCCCTGTCTCTTGTCCACTGTTATTAACCTTCTGGAAGCTAACAATATGTGGGAGGATGTAAGGGAAGTTTTCCTGCAGATTTCAGAGGATCAACACAAAAACCATGCAGAGACTTAAGTTTGTTTCCCACATGTAGTGTCTCAATGATTCTGGACTGCCTTCACCACTGGCTTTGAAAACTAGGAGATTTATGCTTGGCAAGAAGACAGCAACCTGAAATTACACCAGTGTTGCATAACAAAAGACGGCCTTAAGCTAAAACTTAAATGTGAATACATTAAGAGAGTCGTCTGTAACAACAGCCAGAACATGCAAGGGAAATGAAAGCTTCAGGGCTGAATCCAGATCCATTCCAATCCCAGAGCATCAAAGGTTAGTGACATCCTTGGAGACATATCTGTGTAGGATGACAGTGAATGCTTGCCACCATCCTCCTGTGTGCCCCACATACAGAGCAGCAGCCTGGAAAGTGCTGGCCTGAGTTGTGCAGCTGGTCTGTGAAATCATAGTAGGTGGTAACATTTCTAGGCTTATTCATTAGCGTGTGAGTGATGGACAATGAGGGAAGCTGTTCTGATTTCCATGTCATTTTTAAAGTAGTTGGTAATCTGCAGGATCAAAAACTTTGGAAACCACTGGTATGGAGAAAACTTGAGGTTGTTTGAAACTCTACCAGTTTGATGACACCAAAGCACTCAGATTGGTGAGTTCCAGTTGGTTCCTCTCGGCTGCTCACGGGAGATCTAAGAACTGGCCTTCCCACATAGAGCTATAAACGCAGCTGGCCCTTGATCTCTGCAATAGCACACAAAATACCAACTGTTACAACTGCCCACAGGCTATCAGGATAGCAAATGTCTTCTCTTTCCACCCTTTCATGGGGCTTACTCTAGCTGCTGTACTAAATGGCAGCAGATATGTATTTATATCCCTGGCATAGTGAGCCCATTGGAAGGAATGTTGGACTCCAAACTTGCACTAGAAACTAGATCTGTATATTCAGTGAGTGAGGAAATTGTTTGTTGGTGTCTGTGAATATGTACAAGGTTTCTAAGCCAAAAAGGTGGAAGCATGTCTCCTTTGCAAACAGATCCTTTAATACCATCCATCATTGCTTGAGTCAGGAAACTAGTGCATATTTTATCTCATGATGACAACATGAAAATAGTCAAGTCTGGAATTAAAAAGCTCTTCTCTTACACAGTTTCACCCTCCTATTTGTGATTAGATTGTCTTTTTTTTTTAAATCAAGATTGAGATTGTAGCTAGCAGCAAATAAGTGAAAACAAAGGCTTTTGTAGGTTGAAGGTACGTGGGACAGAAACCACAGCATCTTGCCTCATGAGTGCAGTGCTGAGCAGAGCATAGACTTTAGGGCAGGGATTGCCAGCATTTGTTTAGACCTCTGCTGGGAGCAGATTTTCAGAGCTGATTTTACTCAGAGTATCTTCCTCTGACTCCAGAGCTAGCTCTGGATGCAGGAAGTTGTTCATTCTCATCTTTATAATCAACGTGCTACATAATCATAGAAGAGTCATTGAGCCTCCCGGTGTCTCAGCAAAACACAGGAGGAGCAATAATGTCACCTTAGAGAGTTACTGGTACAGAAACCATTATGTACTGAAGAGAAATAGCTATTGTCTAGTCAGTCACTACAGGAGCTTCTAGTAGCTGATTGTGAGCTTTTTGTTAATAATCATTATGATTAATTACTTAGCTGGCACAAGGCAAAGGAAATTTCTTGTACAAGTAACAGCAGCAGTCTTAAGAAACACTTGCCATTTTCCCTGCATGCCCAGATGTGAAACTCCTCTAAAGCCAAGAGGTATCAGAGGCAAGAAAATATTTTAAAACCTCCTGCTCTTTTGTATTTCATTTCTGTTTATTTCCTTTGTTTAACAGACTGGAAAGACTGCAGTGGAAGAGAGCCTCGGCACAGGGGACACACTGAGGCCCTGGAACGTCTCCTTCAGCAGGTTCGAGCAGCTCATCAGCATTATAATTGCAGAGGTAAGGATAAATATCTCTGTGGTAGGGCACCGGCTGAAGCCTCTGTGGCGCCTGTAATTTTAGCAGTTTTCTAACTAGGTCATACCTTCTCATTCATCAGGAAAAGAAAGATATTAATATTGGCCCATCTGGAATCACTTTAGCACACTATCTTGCTCTTAACCCTTGAAATTAGCCGGATGAAAACATCTGAAAGCAGAATGCACACAAGCACAGACACACCCTTTTTCCCTCTGTACCCTACACACCTATTGATTTGGTTTTTCCTACAAATTAGTTTCACACGGGATTCCACTGAAATGTTTCAAGGACCCCTCTTGTATTTTTTCATATAAAGAAATACTTTACAGAGTTAAGAACTGTTTTGGATCAAAACAGGGGACTTGGCTGCCTCCAAATGGAAGACACTAAGTACTCTATTGGATGCGATGCCAATCTGTAATGAAAAATACTTGGACAAAGCAGTGTGAAGATGAGGTTGCTACATTTTCAAATAGAATGGATCAAAACTAGGAGAGACTTCGAATCTCAGCCAGCTCTTTGCTCTTCATTCATGAGAAACAGACTGTGCCTTTAATAGCTCAAGAGCCAAGGCAACAGCTTGGCATTCTTTTTAAAGCATATATAAAAACTCCTGTTCTATATGGGTTGTTGAAAAGTACTATTTATTTTCTTAAAATAAACTTCTAACTGGAATAATGCTTCATTGCAAAGGAACTTATTTTAAACTGAAAGGTTGAACTAGCATAAAGTTTAAATTTTTCTTCACCTAGCATGTCTGTTATGTCAAGCTGCATCAATAGATTTAAAATCATAGTAATACTTAGGGCTGAAATGGTCTGGCTGAAATGGGAAGATGCAGCCTTTGTTCTTTCCGTGCAAATATGTCACTATCATGATGATCCACAGTCTGCCACAACCCATTGTAACCATAGCAACTTAAATTATTCATCTATGTTGCTTGGAAAGGGAAAGGAGATATTGCAAGAAAATGTTGTTTCCTAATTAAAATTCACACAAGAATTATCACTTGCAGGTGGTCTTGGTACTGAAAATACAGATGTATTCTATCTCTTACATAGTTAAAGACATCTTTTTTCACTGGTACAGTTTTTCCTTTCTGAAGTTAGCGTGCATCTCAGGTCTTTCAGGCCACCTTCCTAGTAACAGAGAATAGGTGATGGAACATCTGAAAACATTCTTAGGTTAAATTATTTTATTGACATAACAGCCCAGAACAGAAGCTGTTATAAACAACATGCAGAAAATCCCTCTTTTTGAGAATCTGACACCAGTGCCTGGTTCTTATAAAATTCCACTGCTCCAGAAATTAACTTTAGTCTCAAAGCAAAGCACAGACCACTCTGTTGTTCATTTCATAACTCCTTTTCCTTAAATAATAAACAGCAACAGTATAGAAAATCTCTTTAGCTCACAACATCTTTTTGCATGTCTGCAAGAGGATGTGGGAGCTTACATGTGGCAGTACTGCACTATGGAGTCAGCTTCAGCGACACCCTTGCCTCCAACCAAATAAAAATCTCATAATTGCTTGTAATGTCAGCATTACACAGAGGTATATTTTGGATAAATCAGGATTATAACAGAATAAGAGAGCCTTTGGAACTTGCCTTCAATATAGGACTGATGTCAGTCACTTGTGTTTCAGTAATTTGGTAAAAAAAAGTAAAAAAGAAAAAGTAAAAACTATGACACCACTTTGCAACTTGATTCTGATATTTAACAAACAGTGAAATCTGAGCAGTTTGATTGAGCATCTGAGAAAGCTGCTGTACATGATTCAAAAGCCCAAATAAGAGCTTTCACTCCATATCATACAGAAGCCTGAGCTAGATTTTTGATATAAGTATTTTAGCATGATTCAACCAACATGGACAGAAGTCAGCATGGATATCCTGTTATACATAACCTGAGGACCTGCCCAGGCATTTGTTCATTATTTATGATGCTTCTCTCTACCACACTCTTCTTTAATTACACTTTAATAATGTAACCTCTGATTTCCTCATTTTTTTAGAGATGTCAGTAAATAGATGGACATTTTTGGTTGAGTTTCCCTGAATCTGCTTACAACCAGTGATTTGCTGTGGTTTATAAATGATAGCAGCATCACCTTCCATGTGAATTAAAGTTGAGTGAAAACAGAGACAGAACTCAAATGAGGTCTCCGGACACCTTGGCTTTGCACTAAGTGGTCCCTCTGTAGGGCATCACCCTCATGCTGCTTAGGCTTGGCTGAAGGAGAGTGGAGGATGAGCACCAAGGAGTTGGAAAAATTTGGAGGTAACTGATCTAAAAGGTCTGAAATTGCGTGGACAACACAGGCAAAAGCCTCAGAAAACAGTGGAGCTAGAAGGGCAAGGCTGTGTGCTAGTGCTCCAGCATGGCTAGGGAGGCTTAAATTGCCCAGATTCCAGGCAGATCTCTTGTCCAAGTCTGTTCATTCAGGCTTTGTGCTTTGCCTGCCTTTTGCCCTGTGCTTTGCATTGCAGGGACTGAAGAAAACAAGCTTACAAAAATACCAGGAAGAATACACTGGAATGTACAGTGAGTTTAAGAGCTTTTGGAATTAGATCAGCTGTTGCTTTTGAACCTGCTCTGTGATATGATGAAATCTCCTAGGGAATTACTTAGGAAGCTTTGCTTTCATATGTTTAATCTTCTGGAAAATCCTGATGATTACAAACAACAGTCATCCATTTGTCTTCATAATACCATGCTACAGACTATCATAACTGAGTTACTACAATTGTATGTCCTGGCAACACTTCAAATGTATTTTTAAAGTATTTTTTTTACTTGTAGATCATTCTTTCTAAAGAATTCTGAGTGGATTAAGTAATTGTGTGATGCTTCGTTAAGAAAGGAACCCAACTCTTCAGCAAAATGCTTACCAAATATTTTCTTTCTGAAATTTACTTGTAATGTATTTTCCTAGACAAGTCAGAGGTGAAATTAAATTGTTCTCATTGTAATTTGATTCACAAGCAGAGCATATCATTTTACTGCATTTAACAAAGAGAAGCAGGCTTGAGAACCAAGCCACAGACTGAGAGGTTCAGGTAGGGAATTTAAGAAGTTACAATTTCAACTGTTGAGCCTAAGTTTGTAATCTAAAATATACCACCCAAGAACATGCGTGTCATGACAGCAGCTTCTTCATGAGACAGAGAACTTTCCCACCTTGAGGTGAGGTAATACAGAATCTATCATGATCTCAAGCTATTGAGGTGTCTGGACACTATTTATAACTTAAACTTCTGCATGGAATTAAGATTGCATACACATTACCCCAGTGTCAGTTCTGCATTGCTAAAAAATATGCATCTTTAAACCGAGTCTGAATTCATCTGGAATTGTCCAGCCTATTGATGCATTTTCATAAGATGACAAAATTATTGAAATCTCTAACCACCATTTTATGCCCTTCGCCAGGATTTCAATGGGATCTAGCTCATCTTGTGTTAATTTTCTGCTTTGCTCAAGGTCACTCTAAGTGATATTTAGCTGTTCCACAGGCTGGCTGATTTCTAAGACTAAGATCTCAGATAATTTTGCACTGAGGTAATTCCATTTACTTCACATCTGCCCCACTTGAGGAGAGGCACCCACTTGTCTAGTGATAGGACAAAGAATTCCAGATGATCTTCCTCCTCAGAGAAATTGCACGGCATAACAGACATTCCTCTAGAGCAGAGAACTCAGATGCATACAAGCAGCCTGAACATGCAATTTCGTTTTTACTCTTCCATAACCAACTTATGTCGCTTTTAAATATCTGTTGTATTTAAGTAAACTGCAGAGAAACATTCATATATCCTACTGTAGAAGAAAAAACTGTTAATGTTGTAAATACAACTTTGTAATTAATCGCCTATTTCAATCCAAGTTTGAATGCTTCTGATGTAATAGTCACTGGAAATTCTCTAGTCTCAGTGGCTATTTCTTTGCTCCTGAGCTTCTATTAAAGGAGCTCACAACTCTATTGCTCTATCATTTGTTAGTATAATCTTTGTTCTCACTGGTGCTTTTCTATAAAGGTTATGCTGTGTTATTTATTAGTTAATTAAATTACAAAATTCCATTTCCTGTGCATCCAAATTATCCTCTGATCTCAGCTCCAGGGGTTTTTTGTTTGTTTGTTTGTTTCTAGACACACTATACTGTAAAACAAAAGCAAACAGAAATGTAGGAGAGTTTAGTCTCCATCTAGTTTTATATTATTTCTTTCAGTGTTGGCTTCTGTAAAGCTGTGGCCTAAACCCAAACCACTGAATAACCCGATAACATAGATTGCACTTGTAATGTGCCTTCTTGTTTCAATGCTGCAATCTCTGGGTGTTTTTTACAGTTATGTTTCTTTGCCTTCAGCAATTTCCTCCTATATTCCCTCCATCCTTAATGCAGAAGAAAATAAAAACTGCATAATTAAAATGAAATTTATATTCCTAAATTGGTCTTAACCTTGGAAGGAGGAAACAGTAAGACAAGAGTTTTCCTGAGCATTTGGTTTACATTACTGTGATCTACCAAAAAAATCACAGCGAAATAAAAGATACCTGAAGAAATCTGGATAGAAAACCTAATGTTTTCTTTTTAAAGGAAAAGAAAGGAAAGATCAATTGCATCCAAGGACAGTCATGGATTTGGATGAGTGTCTTTAAACTAAATTGAACAGCACCTTGGAGAATATGCCACAGAGAACAAGTTTGCACTGGAAAGACAAAGGATTTGATGATCTAATAAGTCTCATACATCTGAACTGTATGATTTCACCCCCAATAGAACCTTGTTCTCTTTGTACTTGCTGTTCAGCAAGTGGTAATTATTGCTAACAATGTGTCTTCTTTCTGTGGTTTTCGATGTGCAAATTATGGTGCAAATTTATTTGTCATTTAAAAATATGTGGAGCAGTTCCACAGATGGGGTTCTGACAAGAGCAAATGTAGATGTTCCTTAAATGTTCAAACTTAGAACTCACTAGGGAGACACAGAGAGACACCTCCTATTCTGCCTTGGAGGTAAGTGGGAAATATGTCACTGTGAAAACACCTAAGCAGACTGACAAGCAGCTTTCAGCAAACAGTTCTTCATGACTCATATTTTTTCCCCACTGGAGGAGGGTGTCCCTCAAGATGTTTCACACTTCAATCAGGATGGGTATTCATGCTTCATCCAAATATTCAGATCCTGGAAAACTCAGACGTAGTTTCACAGTTACATTTATTTTCTGTTTGTCTTTCTCTTCAGTTCATAGCAAATATCTCAAGAATGCTTTCTTTTTTTAAAAATGAAATGTTTCTGCTGCTTCTCTTAGGACAGCATCAAACAGGAGGGACATTGCAAAACACAATGCAAAAAACACCTACAACCCAAACAATTTTAAATACCCTTTCCTTTTAAAGGCTATATGCAGACATCTGACAATACTCTACACATTATACAACCCTGCATGTTCCTGACTGCCATCTATTGGCATACCATCTCAAATCTGCACACAGGTATACGTGTGGGCACAGCTGTGTCATACAGCTTGAGAGTTCCAGCTCCCACTGTCAGATTTTTCTTTGGCTTAATGTGATATAGGAAAGATGAAGGTCAGTCTTGTTTCCTTATCACTTTTATTTAGTTTAGGCTGATGATGCTGAGATGGGAGTGATGATTCTCTCTAACTCAGTTTTTAGAGGTTTTAGCTAAATATAGACAAAAACTGAGGAACTGAAATACCTCAACATATTGACTGATGGTCCAGATCTCTTCTTGGATTTTTGAGACTTGCAAAATTCATCTCTGTTCTGAGGATTAAGTGTGTATAGTAGTGACTCAAGCTGCACTTTGTCCAGAAGCAAAAGATTTTTAGCACGTCTGAGTTTACAAGGTTCTCCGTTACGTATAACTAAGATAATGAAAATACAAGCAAAATGCTGTGTTTGAGCATATTCCTAAATGTTGTCTTTTGAAGAGAATGTAAGTGGGCATGGACTGAAATTTAGTATTAGAGACAAAGGTTCCTTAGGAGAAACCAACTGAAATTTAAGTGTCTGGTTTGCTTTTCATTTTCCATTTTAGAAAGTTCTAAATTACAGAATGCTGGTCGCAAGCAATCAGTTTCCAGAAGCCTGAAGCACCTTTTCCACTCATCAAACAAGTTTGTGAAGACTCTCAAACGGTTTGTCATTCATTTTCTGTCCCAAACGTTCTGAGTTCTAGCTAGCAGCTGTTGCTCTTGTGTAAGAGTTCAGAGAATCTTAGAAATATACACTACAATAAAACAGCAATCAGTCAGAATGAACCTGATAAAATCACATACATGTAAGACTGGTACAGCTGAGAAGAAAATAATGCTTCAGTTCTTACTGAAACAGAATCTTTTCATTATTACCACTGGAAATGGATTTAAATTCTAAGAGTTAAATATTCTGTGCAAACTCAAAGTGCAGTTACTGAGGTATTTTGGAAGTACTGCCTCTGTTGCTGCTCAGTAATGAGACTAAGGTATTTATTTCATTCATACTAAAAAATGTAGACCTCAGATAACATGTTTTAATAGTCCATTGGCAGGAAGAAACACATCTAGGATTCTCTAACATCTTTCACTAGGTTTGCAACCTAGTGTGACCCAAACACCCCTCAGCCTTGATAATTTGTTTTAGCAAATGGAAGTCTCTTATGCTGGATTATTTCTTCTTTCATTGCCAGGAGTGTTGCATTTGCTTTTTCTTCTTTGTATTTTGATAAGAGTTTGATTCTTTCAGAAGAGCTCTCCAGAGTCTTTAAATTCCCTAAGGCAATTACTTAACGTATGGAACTAATTGCAAGGGTAAATATTGAAAGGAATGATCTCTATAAACAGTTGTGCAGATATGCTGGCCAAATTACTCTCAATTACACTAATGTAAATCCATAATAACCGCCTGATTTCAATTGAGTAGCTTCGGATTTATTCTGAAGTATGAACTAAGCCCATTAATGACAACAAGTTTTAGTAAAATTTCTTATTTCTAAAGCCTCCATTGTGTACTGTTTACTCTGGCCATGTCCTTACTAAAATTCATGTCAGAGGCTTGCATAGATTCATAACTTCTTAGATTTATGTAGTCTCCAATCACCTAAAATGATAAGCTTCCCAAACACTTTTCAGAATTCACTGGCTGCAGTTGCATGATCTGTATAACACAGAAGACCAGATGATCCCATTTTTCTCCTTAGAACTGAACATCTATGACTCTGACTAAAATTTGGCATGGATGTGTATAGACATGACAGGTGTTTGACCATGTTTCCTTCTTTCTTTAGGGGACTCTACTTATGTGTTATATTTTTTTACAAAGACAATATATTAGTAACCAACGAAGATCAGATCCCAATTGTGGAAATTGATGACTCTCACAGTAGCTCAGTTATGCAGGATTTCCTGTGGTTCACAAAGGTAACTGGACCCCAATGTCATATAATGTTTCTTCAGACTTGTTGCTAGCAATGCAGGGGCCTTAGGTTATCATTTTGAATATAGGAAATGATGTCATTAAAAAGCTAAATGACGAAGTGCTTTACCTTTAATTCATCTCAAAATCCGTATTTTGAAAATTGTTTCTATGGATTAAATTCTGACTATGTCACTGACAGTGGTACAAGTAACTCTTAAACGTCTCTTCCTACAGAAGTGCATAAAGGTTTTATGAGCATTTAGAGAAAGAGTTTAAAAAAATAGCTAGAATTTTTAAAGTTGATATTATGGTTATGACATAATTTAAGATCTCTTTACACTATTTTTGTACCCGAACGAACAGGAAATCAGTTTTACATAATAGTCCAAGAGGTAATTTTAATGGATACATGATGTTTCTGGAAAAACTTCTGTGTTTGATTTGATATCTTTTTCACCTTTATCTAGAAAACTCATTGCCAGCCACAGCAACTCAAAATGAGCAATATCTACTGCTTTTTCCAAGTCCAAAAATGCTTTTAGTTTCATTTCTGCCTTTGTAAATGCTGAGAACAAAAACTGATTGAACTGACTGATATATTTTTGCAGTTGTCTTGCATGTGGGATGATATCAGATGGCTCAGGCAGAATATGTCTATATCTGTGTCCTCATCAACGGCACTTCAAGCCAGGCAAAAGATGCTTTCAGCAGCAGCGCAATTACAGGTTGGTTGCATTGCATATTTCTAGCTATTAGCTTTGCCACTTTCTGATCTCTAAGGGACAGAGTGCCAACTGTCCTATGGTTCACCACACACCACTGGCTTGTTCTTTGGAGCAGCGTTATCATCTATAATGAAATGAGCCACTGAGCCTCTCTTACCAGCTGGAAGGAGGGAGTTACTTTAAAAGTAAAGAGCAGGAAAAAGAAAGAAAGAAAAAATAGTAGCAGATGAAGACAGAAAGAGGTATGAACCAGCAAATAATGACCACAGCTAATCTTGTGGGTTTGCAGATTGGGAATTCAAGAATTACAATCCTAATATTTGCTGTTCAAAAGCCTCTTAGAAGGTCTATTCATTATTAATTACTAATATATTAATGAAGCATATAAACTCTGGGTAAGATTTAGCTGTCTCTTGCACTATATGGGAACCTACAGCAATAGGTAGCTTCTGTCCCTGAAAGGAAGGACAATTTGTCTGCTGAAGTTGCCAAAATAGTACTCATGATTCACCCATGGCTTACAAACTGCTCAAATACAGCCCCTGGGGCAGAACTACTCTGTTTGACTGAGGATGGCTACACTGTTTTGGATTGTTAGAAAGGAAAAAAAAAATCATCAAGTTCTTAATTGAGCTGCCAACACATTTAAGGTGAAATGCAGCTTTGTGCAGAGAACCAGCCAGAGATCTATTTAGACCTTTAAAAATAGATACCGAGAGAGATTAAGTGGTCCATATATTTAATGCTGACCCTTCAGCAGAGTAGTGAGGACAGCAGCACTACATGCACTATTTAAAGCATGTTGTTAAGGCATAGCATTGACTCCCAAGATGGTTTCGACCCAACCTGTGCCACAGATCCAACTTGAGTGATACTGAACAGGTCACATCATTCTTCTGTTTCTTGATCCACTATTTGTGATGCAAATAGTAGTTATACTTTCTCCAGGAGGACATTTTGACATTTACTGTGAAGCTTTTGAAGAATGCATTTCATGTCATTTCTAGCCAGAAGGCAGACACTTTCATAAAATACTTACTTTTATGGGAGAATGTATTTTCAAAACAAAGTGTGCATGATTCCCACATAAAAAGTATAACTAGGCCACATTTTCTCCTACCTTTTGTTTGAATGAAGTCACCAAAACTTCCCAAAAGAATCTATGGTACAATCATGAAATTAATGAGCATCTTCATATTGCTTGGCTGATGTATTGGCCATACAGCCATCCCTCTTGTTATTGCCAGTCAGTGCAATAAGCTAGGTTTTTATAGCATCTATGAGAGCCAGGTACTTTGTGGTCATTATTAAGAATATCCATGTGGGATTTATTTTACATCTTTTTGCAAAGCATGCTGAATGGGAGAGTAGCCTTCCTGGGCAACCACCTGTATGGACTGATTTCCCCAAAGTATCTCGAAATACATGGAATGCCAGGCTGCTGTACCTTTATTGGAGGACCACCTGTGTTAAGCAGCAGCTGCTTGACAGTTTTTTGAGTTGTCATTAAAACAAGTTTTAACTGTATCTGCTGAATGTTCCCTCTGGTGTGGTTAGCTCAGCTTAGGTAGCATGTATTCCTTTGATTAGCTGTTTCATTCCCTCTGTGCAGATTGCCTTTAACAAAGCATTGCTAGTGTGCAAGGACCTCACTTGGAGATAACCAAGGTTCCTTGCACATTGTGTTATTATTTGTTACTGGACACGTTAAGAGCAGAACTTGAAGCACAGAGATATAGCAAAGGTGTCCATGTGGTATATTGCTCTGTTGAATTTTTGGCAAATGTATTGTCCTTAAGGTTTGTTCTGTTAGCTTTATCCCCTGATGAACGCGGGGATTGTCATCGATCTGCCAGCCCCTAACAGTGTGTGGCCTAATGAGATCCACCAAAGGAAGGATCTCAATAAAGTTTATACAGTTGAATACAATTTATTGAGGTAGTTAATAAACTGACTCCACAGGAATTTAGGACAGAATAGAAAACACCAATGACAACACGGCTGCTAAGGGACAAAGGCGATACAGAGACAACAGGGACTGTAATTTTGCCTGTTAAAGCAAGCAAAACACAAACGATGGGGCATCAAGCTAAACAAACATGAAACTTTTTTAATGTGTGGATTAGTCACACACTCATATTTGTAGATACTCCCATTATCTGTGCCAGAATGCCACTCAGACTATACAGTCAGTCACAGCAATGTTTGCTTTCATCTAGGCACATTCACAGGTTGCAGTGAATAAGATTATTATTATTATTATAAGATTAATAAGATGATATCTACCTGCAATGATTTGTCCCTCCTGTGGGCACATGGATTAACACAAAACTCAAGACACCCAGTGTTAATCGGTTATGGAGGCTGACCTCAAAAAGCACAACAGCTAAAAGAAGGGAGGTGCTAATAGACATCAACACTATGCCCTGGAGAGGGATGCATGAACCTAATATAGCTGAGTTATGCCACGTAAAGAGCAGTTGTTGTGCTGACTACCTAGAGTTTATAAACAGTTTAATAACACAGTTTATACGTAAATATTGCCTGCTAAGTATAGATAAATAATTTCTGGATAACCTATCCATTTACAATATCATTAAATTAATGTGCAGCCCTTCCCTAAACACACACTGTGCTACATTGAGAATTCCAGTTTCATTTTAAACTACCCTCATCCCTATCCAGCTTACTGTAGACCTCTTGAAAAGTCCCAAAGTAATGAGCATATTTCAAATGTTAGGCATTTTTCTTTAAGACATCTGGGAATCTCTTCAGTGGCTGGTCACTGGATTGAGTGTGTTTGCACCTATAAGCAGATGCCTTACTGTGTGAGAAAAGGGATTTTGACCAAAATATGTATTTTATGTGGAGTCTTTTAAAATTACTTTTCTTTAATCCTCACATATTTTCCTGGAGAGCTTTACCCTGGTAGTTTGTTAGTTTCTGCTGGTTTTATCTAGCACATTCTTGGTATTTGAAGTAAAAGGATAAGGGCCCACGTCTCTTCAAAGTCTTCTGTGCTCCTTCACAAACACACACCGCAGTTTAGCTCCAGAATTATTTACATTCAACGCAAATATCAGAGTCTTCTGCTTTTGTTGCTAAAAATACTCTGAATCATTTTCAAACAGAGAACAGAAAATGGAGGTTATAGTTAATGACCCTAACAGAAAATACTTGAGGTGTCCGTTATAAATGATTTGGACATAGATTTTTGTGCCATCTCTGACATTTGCAGCATTTCCTTTTACAAAGGCATTGGGTCGTTGTAGGCTTTCTGATGTTCTCCATTAAATGTTGGACTAAACGCTGCTGGACCAAACACACTGGAGGACCCACAACTCAATTCACAAACACAATCTAGGGAAAAACTTTTCCTTTTGCCACTGAATGGTATGGCTGTAGGGCAGTGGTTTGTGAAACACTGTGTGTCTAGTTTTTATTGAAATGAACAGGAGTCAGTGAGCACAAAGGTAAGTGTTTAAAAATACCACTTTCCTCATATGCAATAAATGACTCTCAGTTTATATTTTGCTTGTTTTTCAGAATTTGCTGGGATCTCACAATTTAGGCAGAGTCTTTTATGAACCAATCAAGGATCGACATGGCAATATGCTGATAGTTACTATAAGAGAAGTGGAGAGTCTTTACTCATTTTTTAATGGCAAATGGATGCAAATATCCAAATTACAAAGCCAGAGGAAATCCCTTTCAACTCCAGAGGAGCCAACAGCATTAGATATCTTGCTTATAACAATCCAGGTAGTGCTTTGCTTCTCTTACTGTGTTATTTGCTTTTGTAAAGCCTGTGCCAGAGCCCTGATTTTTGGAAGAGCCTTGTAGAGTTTTAGGCCTTAATCCAGTGCCCAATAAAATTGATGGCAAGGCTCCCATTGAAAGCAAAGACTTATATTACTTCCAGTGAGTCTGGGATCAGATCCTTAACATGTAAAATATCCATGAGATTCTAAAGAAATTACTTCAAAGTCCTAGCTGAGAATAGTAGTTTCTATCAGTTTCGGGAACCCTTGGTGTAGAATTCTGAGGCAAGGGATATAAAAGGGATATAAAATTCTCTGGGATGTTCTTAAGCACCTATCCAGACACTTACCATTTCTATGCTCCATAGGATTTTTCCATCCAACCTTGAACACTAAATCTAGGCTTAAAACCTTACTTTTCTACATAGTAAACTTGTTCTGTGGAGTTCATAGTTCCTTGGAGCCTGGTATAGTGGCTTAAGAATTCTTTGCTGACCATAACTCTGCCTTAATTTCTGCATAACTTGCCCCTAGATTTCACAATTAGAAAAATACCAAGGTAAGGACTGATCTTTGAAGCTGCTCTGCACAGTCAGCTCAGTTGACATCGAGAGCCATGGCTTTTCAGCCCTTCAAGAGCCAGGGTATCTGCAAACTCTTGTTGAACGTAGATAATTCACATAAGATTATACATAAGATCAATGTAGGCAACCTCAACCTATTTCTCACAAAATGTCAGTAGCTAATCTCTTTAGAACTCAGTTGCATAGCTACCCAAAATACCACAAGTCAAGTCATTGTCTCAGTCCCTTCTTTCACAGCCTCAACTAGACGATGACTGCTGTGGTTAATTTTTTAATTAGAGGCAGTTTCTTGCACAGAGACTATGCTTCTCATACCGGAAACTGACAGGCAATCAAAATGTACATTACCAAGTTTTAGTGTCATTAAAAAATTTCCAAAAGACAATAAAACTTACCTGAGCTATGGTAGTTTTAATGCATTAAAATGTGTTAAATGTGTAGAAAAAAAATCTCAATCTGGGCAAAAGTTTTATATTAGGAAACCCAAAATACAGGCCTGATCAGATTTCCACAGAGATCTTAGTGGAAAAAATGTTCCCCTAATGGTTTACACATTCCTATCTAATGCCCACCCTTTCTTCTATTACTTGTTTAATCATCGAATGGGTATTTTGTTCATGAAGTACTCATGAAAATGAGGGTCTAATTGCATTGGTCAGAGCCAAACATAGCACTGGCAGATAATTTGATGGTTCCAAGAATGAAGGCACAAAGCCAGGTGTCTTAATCCTCACCCATTGCAGAAGCACATATTTCTCAGGATGGCAGCAGACACCATTTTTAGGGTAGTTTTGAGGGACTGCTATACATAGCCTTAAAAACGTCTCCTGGCTGAAGCAACTGCATCATCATTGTTAATTCCTTCTAAGAACTATTTGTTGATAAAGATATTTGTTAAGGAAATACAACTGCTAATCAAATTTTCAACCCACCAACCCCCATGCTCCCAGAGATCTTCCTGTTGACAGCAGGTCTAACAGATTTTCAAGTGATGTAGGCTGAAAGTCTACAGGGATTTCTATGGTGACAGTACTGGCTTCTGCAGCCCCTCTCTCCCACCTTCCCCAGGTGATATCTTTTTCCAGTGCTGATTCTTCATCCCTGTAGCTACACACCAAGCATGAAACAGAGAACTGCTCTGACTGAAAAATGACTGCTCCTTTTCCTGAGTTGTTTTTCAGGTAAATCAGTTCCCTGACACAAGTCACTGCTGAAATGATCAGAATGATCAGTGCAGAGGTGGGTGCTATTTAAGATAGTTCAAATACCATATTTATAGGAGTCTGAAACCTCAGCTTTTTAGAGCCAATTCCTGCTTGACGTGGAGAGCTTAGAGAACATGTGTATGGCTTTAAACAAAAAGTTATCCAAGTGCATCCAAACTACCAGAGATTATTTATATGCTTAAGCATGTGCTTAAACAGTAAGATGTCTGTAAAAACATTTGTTGCTTCTTGATCTCAAACTCTTTTGCTTATGTGGAAAAAAAAAAAGAGATTGTTATGTAAGACTGTTTCTCTTAAAACAGGACATACTTTCCTATCACAAACGAAGTCAGCAACGCCTCCCTCCTGGCTTGTATCTGGGTTACCTTAAACTCTGCAGTTCTGTGGATCAAATCAAAGTACTTGTCTTGCAGAAGTTGCCTAATGTCCTGTGTCATGTTAAAATCCGAGACAACAGCAATGTCTCCAAGTAAGTGAACATGCACATACTCACATACACACATGGTGAGAGGGAGATTTGTTTTAAGTTTGAATCAACTGATCAAATGAAAATGCCTAGGGAAATTTGCCATTGCAAACCTCTTTGCAATGTTTGCAATCTGCCAGCAAAGCTTGGCTCAGAGGTGTATCACGACAGAGATCAATGCTGAGCTAAAGAGATGTACCTGAGTATTTCCAGCAATCTGAAGGCCTATCCAGAACACATCCTAAGGATAGTATTCTGGGGTTGCTCAAATTCTGCACAGTGGTAATGATCTTCCATATATCTGTTAGGACAATCATAGCCTACAGCCCTGATTCAGCCTCCAGGGAATTCAATGTCATCCTCTCTATTGATTTTCACTGACCACGGGGTGTTGGTATGTATTCTGTGTAATATCTGGTTTCTTGCTCTAATCCACAGCAAACACAGAGCAATTAAAAATACACATTCACACAAATGCTCTCAGCCATTGAACTGCTGTGCTCTATAGGGCAAGTGCACTTACTTGTAGTGTCTAGTCCTCACTTAATGGGCAACACATTTTATTGGCTTTTTTTTCTGAAGGTTTTTAATCCCATAACCTTTCAGCAACCAGCTGAGAACAATAAAAGGAACTGGATAATTATACTGATAACAAAGATATTCAGAATGTGTAGTTATCACTAACAAAAATTTTGGAAGGACTATAAAGTGTAGAACTTCAGAATTTGTAACAGTCTCTGGCACTTGAATTTTAAGATCAAATCTTTCTTTAGGAGCAAATTGTACCACATCTATCACTCGTAGTGGGGTTTTCTGTACTTCTTTTTCTTGAATATTTGGCACTGGCTGCTTTTTAAGACTGAATACTGGGCAGGGTAAATCCAGGATTTCATCCAGAAAGATGACTGCCATGTTTATCAAGTCCTGAATGGATACATGTCAAGAAAACCAGGAAGTTCTTTGGCTCCAGCGAGTACAAGAGAGTCTGTCACAGAAATTAAACTTCCTGCTGACTGTCACTGTTGTCATTTCCAATGCATGCTTTTAAAAATATTGTAGTAGATAGGGAATGAAGTATATGAAAAAGAAAACCTGGAGTGAGAAGCCTCAGGGAAATAGTTCAAAGGCAGTTGGACTTCCAGAGGTTTGCAAGGAATGCTCAACCTCATGTACATATGCTAGAAAAATTAAACTTTTCAAAGTCAGATTTTAACCACAAACAATCAAGATTGCAGAAGTTTAGAATGTTTTGCTATATGAGGATTAAACTATCAACAGATCCCAACTGCACATACACTGAATTCCTGCTTGTGCACTGAACTTTTGTTGTATTTCTAATTTTAACTTGACTCAACATACAGAGATGAGTGGGAATGGATCCAAACACTTTCTGGCTCAGAATCTGTGGAAAGTATGGATCATACTTCAGACTGCCCTACTCAATTGTTCTTGTATGAGCTCCAGATGGCAGTGAAAGCTCTCCTTAAACAGATTAATCTACCTCTGCATCAGGTATTTTCTTTTGTGGTATTTATCACCTTTTTTAAAACTGATTCTTAAGAACACAACTAAAAGCTGCAAACTGTGCAACTGTCAAGTAGGGATTAAATGTTACAGTTGCAAGAAAAGGGGAGCAGAGAAGTTTTGTACTCCATCTCTACAAAGTGGGGGCAAACATCTTCAATAAAATAGACATTTTTCTGGATATTTGAACATATCAGGATTAAGAAACATGTTTTCAATTAGCTCCTAATTTTGTGTCTGTTAGCATATTGGTGTGAGTTGGGGCAGGTGCAAATAACCACTTTTGCACAGAACTAGTAGTTGTGAGCACCTTTACTCAGCTGGCAAAGAAAAAACAGGGATTTTTCCAGGCAGGCAGGGCAATTGGGTGTTGTTTTGGAGGTAACAGTGAAGGTGTATGAAAGGCTTGCTAAAGGCACATCGTTCTGGTATTCCTTAACACACAGATAAACGTAGCAGTTCTAAAACACATAGTTCCAGACTTCCAGATTGCTGTGGGTGAGGAGAGGTATCTGGCTTCTGGCTTTACATTTAGGTAGAAGAAATACATATGTGAATAAATAAAGTCAGGGAGGATAATCTATAATGTGAAAGATCCATGAAAAAAAAAAAAAGCTAAGGAGTTTGTTTCTTGTTTACATTAATTCTGTTTTATTTTGGTCTACAAGTGTAAAGAGACCTTAAAGTAGAAGTAAATAATCTTTACATTCACTTCAAGATCTGTTTGTGCAGCTAGAAAGACATAGCCTTAAAATAAATTAACCTGGTTCTACATTTCTTGATTTTGAAAGGTTTAGGCTTTGCTTTTAAAAAGGAATCCATCAGTGCTGCACCTTCTAGCCTGGGAAGAGCCAAGTAAGACTCAAGTAAATCCAAAATTAAGACAGATGGTGTGCTGCCTTGTGGTCAGTCACTCTGATTCAATAGGGCTCTGTACAGGTCTCTCTATGTTTGTGCATTTTCTTGGAGGTTATAGCTTTTGTGCATTTTTCTTTTCTTTTCTCTTTTTTTTTAGCCAGGGACTAAAATACTTCAATCCATGTGCAGTAAGTTCTCAGCCTGCAGTTCAGCCGAGTATCTAAGCTCATCTATTGTGCATGAGACAGACAGAAACATGACCATGCAGTTAGATAGAGCTCCACATGTTTTGATGACTCAGGACCAAGCTTCTATGTTAATGAATTGAATTTTTAATTCTAACAATTTATTTTTGGTGTTTTATTGGTTTTGTGGTAAATAGAATCATGGACAGTGACATGGTGCATGCCCAAGGTAAAATGCAGTGCTGCACACAACAGCCATACAGCAGCCTCAGGCCAAGTCCTGTGTGTGCCACTTTCTCTTGCTGCAGCACTTGTTAAACCTTTTCAATGCTGTGTTGAGGGAGAGCTGCATATTTCTCTTAACCAACCCTAAATTGAATCTTAAAGGTTTTTAATTGAATCCATTTTCATGTTTTCACATAATTATGCAATCATAATCTTGAAAAGCACGTGGCATGTGATCATTTTCTGCCTAATAAGAAACATAAATGTTGTTTTCAGGGGGGTTGTGCCTGTGTGTGTTGTTTTAATGTGGAACATTGCAGCTTTAAATCTTTATTTTATGTAGTGACATGAACCCACATTTAGTGCCCCCCCCCACAAATATTTATGTTTTATAAAAATTCCGAGCTTGATGTTGTGCAAATTTTCTTTAATGTTTTATATCATTTGGGGTGTTGTTTATATAAGTGCCATGTTGTAATTCTCTCCTATTTCTTCCCCCGCGCGTGTCCCTCCACAGGCTAAGCACTTCCGTCTGTATACACAGGAGGTGTTGGAACTGGGTCACAATGTCTCCTTTCTTCTCCTGCTCCCCGCCTCAGACGACGTCTGCACTGCCCCAGGACAGAATAATCCTTACACCCCACACTCAGGATTTCTTAACCTCCCTCTTCAGATGTTTGAACTCGGTATAGTAGCTTGCTTCACCTAGAAATATTAACCCAGTCTCCTTATAATAAAATCACAAAGTTGTATCTGTTTTCCCCCTTGTCCCAGTGGAGAGTCAATAAATCACATGATGGCTTTGGCAACAACACTACCTATAACTGTGTACAAGTTATATAGAGAGCAGAGCAGTTAAAGCATATACTGTAGCAATCATTGCTGAAATGCAATGCATAGAGCAAAGCCCACAGTTATCCACTATGTGTCTGTGAGCTTATTTGGAAGATGATGTTCTTTAAAAAACAGAAGCAAAAACTTACACACAACATGGTAACGTTGGAGTGTGCAAAGAGATGCAAAAAGCTGTCCCTCTAAATTAGCACGAGAATAACCACTAGTTTTGTAGAGGACAATTTTGGCAGTTCCTGACTGCAGATAGTCCTACTCAATTCAAGGCCTGACTCTCCCACAGCTTTGTGAAAGGTCTGAGAGGAGTTTCCCATTTGAGGGTCACCTTCTTCCTTCTGATTCCTGGAAAAAAATGCAACAGTCCCAGTCCTACTGCTGTGGTGCAGCAAAAGACTGTTGTGAAAAATGCCACAGCACTGGACTCCAATCTATTTCTTTAGGGACATCATCCTGTGCTGTAGCAGACTCAGCCCTCTTGTTCTGCTGCACTGCTGACTGGGTAAGAATTCCTCAAAACAGAGTTTTCCAGCTGTCTCACAGAAGGTCTAAGATTCTTTAGCTTCAAGGTCCTCTGTTTCTCATTTCTTCTTCTTTGGTCCACAGAGAAAAGAAAGGTTCCACATAAAAGCAGCTCATAAAGACTTAATAGTTCTTTTTAGAAAGAGTATTGTAAGTATGGGGACTGCTGAGTCTTAGACGTTAGTCTCTTCTGTTTTCTTCTGGCCTGTAAAACAGGGTAGTTTTCTTTCCTCTGCCTTGGTGAAGACAGAATGACATGAGCCAAAGCTGATGGAGTCAGTACACGAGAAGCCACTACAAAATGGGTCTCTAGTGGCAACTGTGTCCTCACTGATACCTTTCCCAAGTGTCCTTGTGACACCATTACCTTTCTGTTTCCCATATATCGTTTCTAAGTGTTGTTAGAGTCACTACGTAGGAGAATGGTGATTAGATGTTAATAGAGGGTCTCACCAAGACTGCATTTCTGCAGCCACAATAGATCCATGTCCTACCTTCATCCAGCATCACAAATTTCCTTTGGATCAGGCAGGAATGTAAGATTGTGTCTATGCCACACAGCCAGAACACACAAAGCGCTGCCTGTGACAGCTCTGGGGTTTTATGCTGGTCATGGGAGGACAGATGACAGCTGAGCTGCCAGAAAATTATGAGTGGTACAGACAGACAAGAAATGAGAGGGTTTAGTCTGCCAAGGAACAGTTATCCCTTCAAAGGAATTGAACTAGAAGGGTTAGTTCAGGGCTTTAGGTCATATGGCCACGGCTATAGTGCCCTAAAGCCAGACTTATCTTCTTATTGACACCACCCATGAAGCCTACAGTTAGACTCTGTGTATTAAGCATATCATTTCTCCCCATGAGAGGAGACTGCTGCATTCATTGTGCAAATTAATAATGAAGCATATTCATCTCTGGTGAAATTAATCTCTGCACCAGAGTATATACTTTTGAGTATTTTTTTAAAGTGAGCAATCATCTGGCCAAAGGCAGATGACATTTCTATATGGCTGATTATATATGTATCCCTGATGTTCTATAAAGTGACTGTGATTCACATCTCAAATATTAGAAGCTTCCATTCTCCATTAGCTGGTGGCTACCAACTATATAATTGCATAACCACAAAAGACTACGTTGAAGTAACATTTGTTAAAGTAACATTAAAGAGTCTGACTTAAAACCACAAAGGCTAGAAACTTCAGCACTGGAGCTGAAACCACGACTGTAATTCACTCAAGAGTCCACCACATATGGCATATATACTGTAAGACCACACACTATTCAGACTGGATCCCTGCAATATTTAGGCATCCTTGAGAAACCAGAAGGTAGAATTCTTTCTTTCACTCTTTTTTTAGTAGCGTTTCTATGTTCAGATTAGGCTTTTATTGTCATGCTAATGATGTTTCTGTGACTGGACTTCTTAGTTTGATAAATTTGTCTCAATTATTGTGGTGTTTGCAAGGGAGAAGCAGACATGGGATACCTTTTATTTCCTTTTTAATATTTACAGTAAGATAAATATATGCAGTTTACACATGAAAAACCCTGAAAAATATCATGCCATGATCCAGAAAAGTAGCAACAGTAAGCCCAGTGGCACTTGCTGCTGTAAGACTATCCCGTGTGCCTGCATTTATTGAAGCACCAATGAAAGGGGAAGTATTTCTGAAAACTTGTTCTCCCTCAGAAAGTTTCATTTTGTCTGCAGAGAGAGCAGCTTGTGGAGATAAGTGGCAAGTTTTGCCTGAGCAACTGCAGGTTCTGAAATAATGTAACTGGAAGAGGACAGATAGATGAACATCTGTGAAGCTCCATGGCACTGTAGCTGGTCTGTCTCTATTGTCTAGTTGCCTCTTTTGTAGATAGCTCTGTGCCACTCCAAAGTCAAACTGCACAAAGCAAGAGGTCTGAACTTTCTGTGTTACCCTTCTGCGTGAGAGTTCAGAGGATGATGTGTGGCAACAACTAAAAAAGTTTGAATTGTTGCACTCAACCTGTGATAGCACTGAAGTGCTTTACTGCAGAGTCATTTACGGGTGAGGTATTGATTTAAGCTAGCCTAGCCCTACAAAAGTTTTCATCCTTCAAAATGATACTTTCTTTGTGAAACATTCAATTAAAAAATAAAAGATGAGTTCCATTTTCCAGTCATCCCACTACTTCTTTGATAAAAGAAATTATAAGCTATAAAAGCCTCAGGAACAGCCTCTCTGAGTAAAGTTATCAAGGGCAAGATAGCCTGTGGAGCTGCATACTGATTATCCCTTCACTTAGATCTAGATTAGAAGTGACTCTTTTGAAATCAATGAAGTTACAGAGTAAATCCAGTGTAAATGAATTAGAGCCTGTCTTAGTTATTTCTAGTTTAAAGTAGCCCATCCAGAGTTAGTAATTATATTTAATAAAATTTGTGTTCTGAAAGCTAAGGATTTCATATATCATAACCAGAATATAACAATGTTTCCTTTGCATTTGGTCTTTTCACAGTTCATTTTTGCTGTTACAAGGAAAAATTTATAAGCCTGTATTGCCGCCTTTCTGCTGTCATAGAGCTGGACTCTCTGAAAACCCAGCAGTCCCTAAGGGAAGCAATTTCAGACAGTGAAGTCGCTGCAGCCAAACAAAGACACCAGCAAGTTATAGACTACATACAGGTAATAGTCTGTTTCTGACTATTCCAAGGAGATTTTAAGGTGGCTTTCTTAAAAATTGCATGGGGCTGTAAATTGAAATTTAAACGGAGAATTATTCACAGACATCATAAAAAGAGCAGTTGTATCAAAAGTGCAATTCTGTTTTTATGAAATTCAAACCCAGAACATGATTTCCTTAGTTGTTGCTTTTATACAAGGATTTTTATGGGTAAAATCAAATGACAGATATACTAGACTGTTATAAAGAAATGTGTCAGTCTGCTTGTAAAAGTCCCCCCCATCTAACGTGAGGTGAGCTTGTACAATGCTTGGGCATTCATTTGGGTAAGAGCTTTTCTCTGTGAATCAAGGACATTTTTCACCATGATGAATTGCCAATTAAAAAATTAGATTGACCATTTAGACCAGGTTGTGGAGACACTCTTCAGCAACAATTGCACAGTGAAGAAAGCAGCTCTGCAGTTAAGATGGCAAGCTGGCCCCAAAAGTGTCTGTAAGCTTGTTCAGCATCATGCAGTACGCCAGTGCACAGGATCACAAATGTTATCAGACTTGTCCATCTTGCTTGTTCTCTCCCTCACACACTGATTTTCCTGTACTATTCCCAGATTGGGACTTTACCTACTCAATTCAGGGATATTTGAACTGCACCCCACTGGGCAGCAGAGCGAGGCCTGTCCTTTCACAAACCATCCTGACAATTGGTTATTTAAACACAAAACTCATGACCTTTGCAGAGTGTATCAATGGACACGCTTGATCTTTCTACAGGTGAGGCGCAGCTAAGTTTACAACTCTGTATTCTTAGTATTCAATCAACCTTCTGTTGGAATAGGGGCCAAAGTAACCATTTATCCCATTGATAACACATTTGGCCCTCCATAACTATGAACAAGATGATATTTCTCTTCCTCTTTGTTCTGAATTCAGATTCCCATTGCCATGTCCACTATAGAGGGTTTTTGCAACGGGGGGCAGAGAGGAACATTCTGTTGTGCTTTCACAGCTCAGTCATCTCCTTCTTTCTCATCATCCCATTCTCAACACTCAGAAAATCTCCAGTGCTCAGGAGAATTTGGAAAATTTTTATCCTTCCCATCAAAAATGAATCCATGTCTATGAATACTCATGCACTGTATAGACAGTTCTGTGCTCCTCTTCTCCAAAGTGTTTGAGTCACATATATACACTCGGAAAATACAGGAGAACATTTTAAACTTCAGTGTTTTGTGCTGAATTATTGTGACAGTGTATTAGCCTTGTCAGGTTTCCCCTCAAATGAAAACCAGCTGTATTCTACCTATTGGCAAAAAATATCTCAGCCCACCACATACCGCAATCTTCAGTGGTGACCACAAAACCGCAAGAGCATTTGTGTGATCCTAGATCTAAGACAGTGTTGAAGTCTCTACACAAACCAAACATTGTAAAGAGCAAGGCAGTCTACATAAATGCAGTCTGAAAAGGAGCCAGAGGGCAACTGGAAAGTAAAAATCAAAAAAAAAAACCAAAAACAAAACCAACAAAACAAACAAGGAGCAGATAAGGGACCTGGAGTCTTTACCAGCAAGGAAAGAAACCTACAGACCCAGAAACTAACACTGAAGCTGGAATTTATACAGCATAATGCATTCAACGTTCCTAAATTGTAAAAGAGCTACAGCTCATTAAAATGACTGGTCCACTATCCCAGGAGACACTGCAGAATGGCATCAGGGAGAAAACCAACAGGATTTGCATTTGATTAAACTGCACGAGTTTTGTTTGGGCATGGGGGAGGATCACAGGAAGGAAATACAGAACCTCCAAAATCCAATAGGTGAGAGGTTGCTAACTGGCATTCTCTTCATGGAGCTACACTGAAGTCTCGAAAGGATGTTGGATTATGAATTAATCTCTGAATCATTTGCTATTCTTATCAGTGTATATTCTTAGCTCAAATTAACTCAGTGGCAAAGCTTGCAATGACATCATTGGAGTCTGGATTTCACCTTTACATACAAATGGCCATACTAGGTCAAAACAAAGAACTATCTATCCAGCTCTCCTGTCTCCAAACAGTTCATCAAGAACTACCCTGGCTAATCTGGCATCTGCCACATCCTTTGGCAAAAAAAAATCACAGCACATTTTGGGAAGAACTATCTCCAGCCAAGATCATGTGCTGGGGAAGTCGTCTTGGAACATATCAGTCTGCAGTCTCCATTTCACTGACCCCTCTGTTACTTCCTTATTTGATAATATCACTGCACAAAGTACCACTTACTTTTGCCTATCCATTTACTGACCCATTCCTGCAGAATGCAGCTTGTGTAACTGCAAAGCAGCATCCCTAAAACACTGCAAAATCAATATGAAGGCTCACTTCTTCAAATGTGGTGTGTTCTGTAGGGAGAGAGGTAAAGGGAAGTTCTAGAAAGGATACTGCAGCAGAAAGAGATTTTATTCACAGCTACTGTCATTTGATGGCTTCAGCAACATTTGCTCAAGTCATCAAAGATCTTGAATTGCTCAAAGATGTTAAAAGTTTTCCATTACCAAAAGTCTCTCAAGGCCTACATTAAACAGCATCATTCCTCTCTGCTCAGATACTTAAAGCTATATCCTGCTATTGATTTAGGCACTTGTCTCTTATTGCCATCAACAGGAATAGAAGTGTCTTAATGTAGATTTATATTATTGAAATGACGATAAGAGAGAAACCTGCAGTTCAGCTCATTGATGCACTTCAACACTCGATGTTTGCATATTCTTCTTGCAAGTATATTCTTATTCTGTTAAAAACTAGGATTGATCTGAGCACTCCAATTTTGAACATAATCCTGGGTTTGTAAAGGTACTCAGGAAGTCTTGCTTTCATTCCAGTACAGAATGAAACCACTTTCAAATGTGCTCAATAACCGATCGATTTTTTTACTCTATCATAGGCAATTTTCATTTTCTTTCCATGTCAAAATGTAGGCCTGGATTCACCCCTCCTCAGTACAGGTTCTTAACCAAGTACCTAATTTGAGAGCCTGGTGACTCCAAGCAGCATCCGCAGTGGTCAAGGAGAACAAGCACCTAACCAAAGGCAGTTCAGACCACTTCAATGTGAAGTGTCCTGCCAGAGAAACATGCTTCTCTCTGTTGGCAGTGACTACACACCTACTTTGGCACTAGAAGGAAGTACATGCTTAATACACAGACTTAACTGTACTTTTTCACCTTTTTTTTTTCTACACAGCAAATCGATGAGATCTGGAGGGAAATGAGATGGATCACAGAAGCACTGCAGTATGCAAGGTACAAGCAGCCAGCAGCAGGCCTACCCATAAAAAAGTTTGTGGATCTTTCAGAAGACCATTCTCAAAAGAAAGTCAGTTCAAGCTCTTCACATCTAGACTGTCTTCCTTCACCTCCCCCTTCACCTGAGGCTAGAATCCAGAGGAGAAAAGCTGTGAGTGGTAAGAGAACTTTTTGTTGTTCATCAAGCAAAAATCTTTTAACTCACTTTTGCTCTTGTATGTCATTTTATAAAAGGAGTAAATTTTTCCCCATACCTGCCAAGGTCTTTTAACAATCCTTTTACCAATCCATTGCCACTCAATATCCTGATACCCTTCTACACTCTTTACAATCATATTTTTACTTCAGTTGCTCAGAATAATTGCTCATCAGCAGCAAACTTTGTCACCTCATTGTTCCAGATCATTTAATGAAGAGGCTGGAAGGGACAAGTGCTGTCATTGACTTCTCCATGATGCCCAGAATTAGTAAACTCTATCCATAGGGAAAGCTGACTACTTCAGTTGTTGTCTACACAAAGAAACTGCTATTAATATACAGAGGCAGCTTTATGAGCTTTATCTCAACTGCAGCTTCATTGCTTCAGAACCTGTGGTAAACAACCTTGTCAAAAGCTCTTCAGAAATCTAAGGACATCTGTGTTTTAATTCTGCACATGTTTGGAGTTTTATTAGACTGCTGAGCCATGAATTACTAAGCAAAAGCTATTGACCCTTTCTCTTCACTCACATATCTATCTATTCATCACCATAGTTTCTAACAATTTGTCTGGAATCCAAGTCAAACTTTTCCACAGTCTCATCAATCCATTCTATCCATTTGTCACTATTGATTATTTTATTGATCCTTCTCTAGCCAAAAGACAGCAGTAATTTCAGTGCCAGTGTCAGATTTGGTCAACAAATTCACATTTGAATTAAGTGTCCCTGCTTTGGACTTCAACATATATAACATGTAGCTTTTGTTCAACTACCTCCACGTCTTTCCTCAAGCCTCTTACACACACATACAGTTGCACCCCACTCACACTTACAGGGGTATGAACCTGGAGTAAATAAACTGATATCTTTAATAAAAACTGAATCTGGATTAGAGTTTTTCTTTCTCCTAAATCTCTGTATCTATGAAATTTCGTTAACACAAGATAACAGAAAGCAGATCCTTTTAGAACTTAGTTTCAATTCAAGTTCTTCCCAGTACTCAATATAACAAAGGAATCTTTTTTGGTGTTTCTAATTCCACCATCACCTCTCTAACACATCTGTAAATCCCTCCTGACTGTTGTGTTTGTTGTCACCCAGGCCCATGGACAATGCCAGAGAGGAAGCACACATACCTATTTAAGAACTGTAGATTTGATTATAAATAAAGAAAAAAACCCAACAAAACAGTTAAGCAACTCCTCTCCGGTGCTTGTCTTCTGTTCTCTTTGCAGATTCTCAGCCCTGCTCTGATGAAGAAGGCTGCTCTGAAGTATTCCTTCCCACTGACAGTGACTATGACTCCAGTGACGCATTAAGCCCCAGAGAATTAGACCTGATTTACTCCTCCTCACATGACATCTCCCAGCAGGCAGGCAGTGGCCTGGGTGGCAGTGCACCTGATGTTCTCCAAGTCCATGACATGAAGCCTTGCCTAACGTTGAAAGAAGGTCTGACAGAGTGTAGTGTTTTCGATAATAATGCTGAATGTTGCACAGAGTATATGAGCAATCTAACAGTGTCAGGGCTTACATCAAAGAGCACAGACAAGTCCTCTAGCTCCAAGCAGCCATTGAGCTTTTTAGGAAAAAAGAAGCTAGGGAAGCATCAACATTACAGCTACTTCAGCCGGCATCATCGCTGGCTGCGTGTGCACAGCGACACACAGGCTGGCTCTCTGTCTGAAGGAGTGTATACTCAGCACCTCATAAGATCTTCAGATTTGTCTCAAGAACCTACCTCCAGTGACCAGTTAAAGCTTCCCATCGATGGCTCTCGGAGCACTTTCTTACCTCATACTTCCAGCCTTCCAGAAGATGGGAAAGGCAAGTATGAGGAATCAAGGCAGAATACCCATAGGATACTCGTGGAGCCTTATAGAACAACATTTCTGGATGAAGATGGCAAGTCCTGGGCAACGAGCACACAATCTGTAGAACACAGGGATGTGCACGATGCTATGCAAGAGATAACTGGTCCAGATGACCAGTTGAGCTCTGCTGCCTCAGAAGTCTTCAGCAGCACACTTTAAGCCCAGGCTTCTGCACTGCCTCCTATTGCCCCACCGTGAGACAGCATTATGCATATAGGGCCATACTTTGAAAAGCACTTGTAAAAAACCTAGCTCCTGAAATGGCAACTCATGCCACTCAAAAGAATCCCAATCTTTTGAGTTCACCACCAGATTTCTGGTTTCACAGGAGTATCTGTCTTGATATATCATTATTGGCATCTGCAGTTTCGCAGGTGGAGTGGTAACAGTCACCACAGAACAGAACAATCTGTGGCTGCAAATCCAGCAATGGGGGTTTGCAGTCCTCTTGAGTTCCATGATTCTCTGAGCATGCAAAATATTAAGCATGAGTCATTCTGCTTGCAAGTCAGCAGAAACTGTAACATCCTTGGTGTCCTCATGTTAGGACTGTGTCCTAAACTTGTGGTAACTTATTTTCCACCATTTCCTAGAATTTTTTCAACTCTTCAGACTTCTTGGATGGATTTAGATGGCATATAACTGAAGTGCTAACTGGTCTAGTAACACAGTTAACCCAGAGTTTCCAGCCACTTAGAGAGAAATGAAAACTCTTTCATGATCTAGAAAATGCAGTCAA
Source organism: Urocolius indicus (assembly GCA_013401255.1). Classification (NCBI taxonomy): domain Eukaryota; kingdom Metazoa; phylum Chordata; class Aves; order Coliiformes; family Coliidae; genus Urocolius; species Urocolius indicus. Next base: position 269,013 of record WBNH01002002.1, read on the forward strand.
CACCATCTCTGAACGCTGTCAGAGCCTGACATAATTATCACAGTGGGTTTTATTCAGGAGCTTGGATTTCAAATTATACAAGTAGCAAGTTATTTTAAAAGTTTAGGAGGTGAAGTTTTGAGGTCAAAAGCAGGCAGAGTGAGGCCAAGTTCTGAAGAAATAACATGCAGGGGCTGAGTGAGAGTGAGGCAAAGCTTTGTCTTTCCTTCTGCCCACCACACAAGGGCACATTTTTACGTTGCCACACTCTCATATACCCATTGGAAAGAAATGCTCCTGCTTTTGTTCCTGAATATTCACTATAAAGTTCAGGGATACTTGATCACCATGACTAAGATTGGGGTGTGCTGGCAATTCAGATTAGGAAAATTTGGGATTCAGTTTGAATGTAAGATTTTTCATTTGGGCCATTAGTAAATATTACTATCATAAGGAGAGTGGAGGTGGTGTTGTAGCATGTTGTACTTGTCTAAAGGCAGATCACAGCGAGTCATGAGTTTGTCCCTTGCAACCAGAATGAGAGTTACAGCACTACAGAAGATGATCTCAAAACTGAGATCTGTATTAATGAGAATCATAACATTTGAGTCACTAAGAAATGAACTAATGTGGAGAGAAACCCCAGCTGTTGCACAAGCTTTAATTTTTCTTAAACAGTTCTTGAAGTTTAATTTTATAGGCCACATTCCTGCTGGTTAAATTCCCTCACTCCATGTTTGCGCAGCCTTCTACCTTTCAATTTTTCAGCCTCCAGGTGGATACATTCTAAGACTTCCAATAAAGAGATTCGAGTTAAATAGCTGAGTTTACAAGTCCTTGAGGTAAAGGTAAGGATTTGGGCCCATGATCTGTGGTCCTTATTAAAATAGCACTTCCATAACCCCAGTGCTATTAAAATCCCTGTGAACTCAATCTATAAATTCAAAACTAAATGTTATTCACTATTTGATGCTTGGTCAGTACGTGGAAGCCAAGAAGCGTCTTTGCAATGATACAAGGGCAGAAACTTTCTATAAGGGATTTACATTTGTAATTTCTCTTTTGGGGAGAGGGAGGCTAAATTTTTGTACCAAAAATATTCATTCATTACCTGATCCAAAACTCAGTGAGGATGGAAAGACTTCCATTCACTTCCACAGGGTCTGAATGAGACCCACACTGAAAATTCCTGTGGGTGAGAAGATGCAGGGGGGGAGCAGAAGTGTCAGTGCCAATTTGCAGTTAGAAGGACAAACATTGAATGTTTTATGCCACATGGAACTGCCGAGGGAAAACCTGACTCACACACCACAGAACCAGTGACGTTTTACTGTCACTAAAGGCAATAACAGCTTGTTACATTAGACTATGTCCATTTGCAGAAGGCTTTTCACCAGGGAGAGACAGGACAACGTAAGGCTCAGATTAGGAAGTCAAAATAATTTTACATTGTTTCTAGTACTCAGCATCTAGCCCAGGCTCCCCTAATCTGTTTAGCCTCTAAGTAGAACTGCCATAAAACCGTCTATTGATGAATAAAAGAAGAACAAAAATAACAATCTGCTGAAGCCATATGTTTTTGCAGGAAGTGATGAGATAAAACAAGATGTTCCTAAATGAAACACACTTTGCTTTGCTTTGGCTTTTCAAGACCAGCGACTGCAAGAAGTAGCAAAATCTACACCATAACAGGTACATGCTGCTGGTTAGATAAGGATGTAAAACATCTATGTTATCTACTCCTGCTGCTGGACTTTTCCAGAAGTAGTCATACATCTAATAAAGCACTGGATTCTTTGCTGGTAGAAAGGGCTTGACTTCCTCCTAATCTGTGCTGAGACAGAATTTGACTCTGGGAATAGAAATGCCAGCCACAATCTACCCCGTATTGATTTAACCTTGTCATATGGAAGTAGTGTTTATGTGATGGCCAATGGGGCATGCTTCCTTAATCCTGTCACCTCTAGATTGAAGCTCTTCTACATACTGTAATAGTCAAAGTAGTAATTGATAGTTCTGACTTTAAATACTTCTGCATTCTCTTTTGGTAGGAATATGTGTTCTTTGTTCAATATTTCTGTCCCTACCTATTCAGCAGGTGGGTGAGTAAAGGAGCTTCCTAAAATAACAATAATAAACACCCACAAATAAATAAATAAATAGCAGAAAGTAGTGCCTTTCAGGCACTGTCACAATACTAACCATACTTCTATGGTTCTTTTTGAAAGATCACTCACACATTTCACAAGCACTTACAGCAATTCAGAAGAATCCTGCAAAATACAGTACTGCTCTCCCCTCTCCATAAAAAGAGTGACTCTTTTGAGCAGAGCTTAAAGGCTTTTGCTTTAATTACTAGGAACCCTTTCTCCAGGTTGAGCTAGAGTGCCTCTCCAAGGATTCTTGCACAGAAATGGGAAATGCTGTGGCTCAGAGCCCACAGCATACTAGAATTTCATTAGCCAGCAGACAGCTCATTCAAATCAGCCTGTACCCACTTATGTCAGCTGAAGCTCTGCTCTAAAATGGGTACGTAGGCTTTGCAAGTTTCTGGATATCTCTCTCTCTTACTCATATATCTTGCCACAGAACCTTTGATCTGCATTTTCCAGGGAGTGTATTTTCACCTGGGCTGAACCCAGTCCCTCCTATTTCCAGGCATTACTTGGACTGTCTGGGAAAGAATATAGTGCTTGAATACTCCACAGGAAGAGGAAAAACAAAAAGTGAACCATATCTCCTATGGTCTAAAACTTTCCTGTTCCTGCTGATAGGAAGCAAGATACAGGTAACTGCAAGGTTTACACACAAAATTCCTTGCATCTGCAAGAAGGCAGTCTGTCCATGGACACTTTGCCTCAAGAAGCCAGTGTCTCAAGGAGTTCTTTCCCATGCTTGTATTATTTTTTCCCTTTCCCTTGAGATGTCAATTAGCAGTTGGATTTTCTATACAGTAAGAGCACACAGAGAGAGATGTATACATTAATATTTTTAAATACAGACATTAAAGGGGGAAGATGAAATATTTTATCCTAAGTATTTATGTTTAGAGTGTTTTGGAAAGAGATGGTGCATCTTTAAATTCTCTATGGTATAAAGAAATGCATTAAGTTGCTGGTCAACTCTTTTAAAGTGTTTAAATGCATGGCTCATGACTGTTATGTAAAACTTCAATACAGCCTTACAAATAACAAGGTTATAGTGTGTTTGAAAATATCTTACACAGCTTGGAAACTTACTCTGAATTTCTCTGAGGTGTTGAACTTTGCCATCAGCAAAAAGTATTTTTAGTAAAGAGGCCTTGAATTTTCAGACAACAGAGATTTTATCAGGTTGGGTCTCTGATTTTTCCACTACAGAGAAACATTCAAGAGCTAGAACACTGTATTTGTAAGTACAATTTATCTTTTGATTCCATGAAGTAGAATTCATAAGGCTAAATCATGCCGAGAAGTGAGAAGCAGAGCTGTTGGCCCAGTATATTCTTTGCAAAAACCCAGGGCAACTTTTCCCAAGGCCGGCAGTGCTGACTGTGTGCTTTGCCCTGTGGTCATCCTTCTTTTGTGCTGTTACCAGCCCTCTCCTCTAAGTAGGCATTTGCAGAGTCACTTGGAGGTGTTTTGTTGATTAAGCTGGCTTTGGAGCAGGCCCCACCTCTTGTTGAAAGCTGTACAGACCTTACCAGCTCAGAGTCCATCTCTCCTTGGAACTGGTGTTTATGAGCCCTCACCAGCTCACTAGCTGTCTGTCATACTGGGCTTTTGGTGTGAAATAAGAGCCAGGCCAGAATACCTTCCTCAGACTTTTCACACCACAGTATCTTGGGCAAGATTTAGCCTTTAAACCAGTTTTCCTATGAAAGGGTGATGTGTTACTGAGTTTTTCTGTCACCGGGCTTCAGAAAATCTACTTTGCCTGTCAAATAATGAGATTTTTTTTTTTTATGTTTAGTGTTGTTTTCATTTTCTTTCTTGGAAAAGCTATGTGAACTTGCTCTAACTTTAGAGAAAGTGATTGGTGTAGCACTCATCTACCTTACTACTGTGAACTGTAGTATTTTATTAAGCAGATTTTAAGCTAAATGCACAGATTTTTTTTGTGGTTTACTTTCTATAAAGGTCAGTCTGGGCCAAATCCCGCTGTCCTTGGACCTCATTCCAGGTTCTTTTGCACCAGTGTAAATCAAGAGCAGTTCCACTGAAGCTGAGTCAAGTATTGCCTTGCATGAATCAGCACACCTCCCCTTGCTCACAGGGCTGGCTCGCTATCAGCTGCAGGTCTGGATCAGTGGAGTCATCATGAAAACAACACATTTATGCTGGTGTAAAAAACGATACATGGAAGCAAGAGGAAAGGGGGGTTATCTCATGTAATATTCCCATAGGGGCCATGTGGGAGCTGGGCTCAGAGAGCGAGCCCACCATGCTGCTGTGCTACCAGTTGTACAGAGGGAAATAGATACTCCATAATACATTGGTATATTTTATTCTAGGGACCAAATTCCTCTTCTTTATTATGCAAACAAATCCCTCACTGAATGCAATGGGACTTCCAGTTATTTTGCTGATAAAAATGAAGACTGTTTAGGGTTATTGAGGACCTGGGAGAGGGGAAGAGGGGTTGTTTGTTTTTTCCCCCTCAGAGAAAAAGTAATTGAAGTGAAACGTGCAAGGCAGTGTTTAATTGCTTCCTGCCTTGTTTGTACATAGCAATTTGGATGTTTATTGGTTGTCTTTGTTCAGATTTTTATTGTAACTTGTTGCTATTTATGCAACCAAGCGTATGTTAAAGTTTAAACTTTGGTACATAATAATGCACAATTTTATGTGCTTTAAAACTTTGTAAATATCCAGATGAACAATGTATGCTGTGCTAACTGTGATCTTGGGACTTGACACAACAATATTTTCATGCATATGTACCTGCAAATGGTTTTGAAAATAGCAAAATGTATATTGAGGATGGCCACAAGCCAAGAGTAAATGAGTGCCGTATGACTCGTGCTTCTTTAATAATTCCTGAAAGAGGCATGTATAGGACATAAAATAGACAATAAAAATAATTTTCAAGACTACAAATATTTTTTATAACTTCAGATATTAAATACTATTTTAGAAAAAAAAGATTGGTTGGTAAGAGAAGCCTTAGGTTTATTCAAGTGAATCATTGTCATTAAAATGTTCTTAACATAGATTTTTTTTTTGTTTGATCTATCATCATAGAAACCCAGCTCTTTTAAGATTTAGAAGACTTGAAGTGCTTTTGCATTCTTACAAGTCCTGTGATCTACTAAAATTAGGTCCTTCAAGTCTCTTTCCTCGTTAACAAAAAAAAAATGCTGGTGTATGCATCACAGAACCCTAAACACCATGTGTACTTGTGTATAATCTTTAAACTGTAGCTTCGAAATACGTTCTGTTTGACCATCATCACTTACCCATGTATATGAGCTTTACAATCCATTGAAATCTGAATGTGTTCTCCCTTGAATTCTTTTATTTGTAATGTAAAGTGACTTTTTCTACGGCCACACTTTCAAATATGGTCTCCAATTGTTGATTTTGGTCCATGTATTCAGGAACCTACCTGAAACGGGGATGGCTTCCAGAGTTTGAGGTAAAGTTAACCTTCCATCATAGTCAACAGAAACAGAAATTCAGTTTGTATAAAAGTACCTGCCTCCATACAGAAGTGATATCTGGGTAGTCAGATTTGCAGTGGTCTCCTTCTGACTCAAGTGCTACAAATGCTGAAGCTACTGCCACACAAACACCTTTACATCAAAGCAGCGAATGGCATAAAAATCTCACAGGCCAACAGACTGAGCCCTTTCTCCAAGCTGAGGCTGTCACACGGGCTCAGCAGCTTCAGCTGTGTGCTGACAGTGACAGACAGATAGAATCCACTGGGCATTTCTGGCGAGAACAAATAGACCATACTGTGGGTGTAGAGAACGTGCCTGTAGTCAAGAAACACCCCAGATATCACCTACTGAGGAAAGTACCTTATAAAAGTGAAAGACACTCTTCTGCTGTAATTCCTTTGTTTTCCATGTACTCTTGTACACAGAAAAGAAAAGCATGGCAACATTTCTAAACTCTGTATGTTGGCAAGAGAAACAAGTCCACTTCAAATGCTGAAGTGAACCTGGGAGGATTCTACTTTGTGCCCCTGCTTATCTTGTTTCGGGTTGCTAAACATATTTTGATTACCATACTCTCTGAGCCTCTCAAAGTTTCATGTACTGTTCTCCCTTTTGTACAGGTAATGCCATTACTGGAATAAGTGACATGCCCAAGGTCACATAGAGAGCTTGTTACAGAGCAGGGACACAATTTTCTGGCTAGCATCCTTCCAACATCACCAGTCGATTACCCACAGCTTGTGCACAAGTATATATGGTAATGTAAACGTTGACAAATGTCTGTATTTCAGCCATGACACGCCAACCCATTGCAGGCTTCAGAAATAACAGCATCTTGATGCAGTATTTGTGGGTATTTTCACACATGGAAAACATTGTAACTAAAATGCAGCTGAAGTGGAGTTAAGCAGCAGAGCAAAATCATTCTTAAAATGTAAGATAAAACGTGACTGTCGGTCATTTCTGCTTCCTTGAGTTTGAATTGCAAAGCATTTAAGACTGTTACCACATTTACTAAGTCAGGAAAAGGGGGAAAGAAAACCAATAACAAATGCAAGTAATCAGTTGTGTACAGTAACCTAAGAAGTTAACTAGAAAAAACACCACGAGACAGAGCAGGATTCTCGTGTGCATGTACTTGCATTACTCTGGTGCATTTCTGCATGTACTATGCATTTTCAGTACCATGCATTTTTTAGGGCTTGGCTGTAATGCTTTGCTTGCCCTGAGCTGAGATTTCTTCTTTATATAAGAAGTAGGTGAACACTGCAATTCCTACAGACCTTTATATCAAGTTTGCCATGATTTCTTGAAGGACAGTGCTGTTTTATAATTGCCTCTGTGTTCCATGCTCTTTTACTGAAATGCTTTTAAACCAACTGGAAAGAAGTTAACAAACTCTTACAGGCATGTTTTTGACTCGTTCTTCTGACAGCAAAAGATAACCATTTCACTGTTCCACTCAAATGTAGTGACTTATAGAAACTGTCATCTCTCTGAGTAAACTCTTAACTTATTTTTTAATTCTGTCTTTAAATAAAAGCTTTGGGGTTGATTTTGGGAGTTTTTGTTTGGTTTGTAAACACACAAAATTCTTTACCAATAAGCTTCACCCTTCTCTTCCCCAGGCTGCTGTTCTCACACTCTCTTTTCAAACAAATGTAAGTACTTTTAGAAAGAGGTTATTTAAAAGCATTTTTGTTTTTAAAAGCATTTCTGTTTTCTTAGCTGTTTTAATTAATATTAATTAATTCATCCTAATGAATCAGTGAGACTTCTACCTGTGTGAATAACAGATCTAATTATTCTGATTTTTCAACCCATCTTTATTATAGCAAACATGCAGGGAAAAGTATCAGGTAGAATCCTCCCCTCTGCTACTCACAGACACACTCAATTACAGGGAAAAACTGGTAAACTAAGCAGCAATTTTCGAGCTTTATAAACTAGTATTAAAGTCAATTAAAAAACAAAACAGCCTTTTGTACCAATAAATATAAATGCTTTGTTTGGAACATATCAAACCAGAATGATTGAATTTGGTGATACGGGCTTTTTTTTTTGTCTGAATCAATGGGATATTTTCAAAATTAAAGTATTTTAAAATTTCAACCAAATTTGAATTTTTCAGGGGGAAAAAAAAATGCAATGACAAAATGTTTTGTCCAGTAGTTTGTAATCATGTTCTAAAAATCCTGAAGCAAAACATGTCAAGTGTGGATGCCTTAAGTAGCGATACATCAATCCGTAATAGTTGACTAGGTTGAAACACCCTTCTGTAAGAAATGCCAACACCTGCCACTGCTGCTGATTTTAGTGGTATTTGGGAGTGCTCCTCACTTCTGAAAATCAGGTGTTTTGTTTAAGTGCTTAATATTAGTCCCACATGGATGAGAATGTGGCTCTGATTCCCTTCAGCTGCAAGCATTTCTGGACCACAAAAGATGGAGATTCTTCACAAGAACCTGCATGGCCTTCAGCTTTTCCCATACTGCTTTTTAAATGTTTGCGAAAGGAAAACGTCGCTCTGATGGTTTTTGCTTATCTTCTCTTTTCCCAAAATGGTTACAGAAAAGGGCTAAATCAGAATTTGGGCTCAAATAGTTTAACACCCAGTTCTCATGGCTACACACGCTTTGAACCTGGCCCCAGTAGCACCAGGATTGTTTCAAGCTTTCTTCTGGGGCACACTTGTTCCTTCTCTCTTCTGTGCCCTGTGGTTTCATTCTGATCCCCTGCTCTCTCGTGGCTCCATCCTGATCCCTCTCTTCCTCGAGTCTGAGTCACAAGAGCAATAACCCTGCCTGCTTCGACCTACTCAGTGCCTCAGCTGTTAGGGTAAAGCCCACGCTCCCGAGGGACTCACGTTTGAGTACAACCCCAGGATTGTCAGGGCTCTGGCTGGCAGTGCTGCTGAGGGGACAGTCTAAGGCTCTATTTTAATCTTCTGGAGTCCAGCCAAACACTGGAACGGAGCTGCCAGCACGAGGGGGGCCCTCCTGCTCACTGTGCCTGACCTCCCATCAGGAGAGGTGCTGGTGTGTTCCTTCTCAAACTACTAGGGCTCTTTCATTGCGCCTGACCTCCCATCATGAGTGCTACCAGGGATCCAGCTTCAACTACTAGGGGCTTAACCCTGGCACTGATCCAGCACACGAGCCACACGCTGCTTGTCTCCAGATGCAAGATGCACCAAGTGCAAATTCACACACCACAGGCTCAGCTGGAGGAGGCTGTTTCAGAGACTTCATAAAAGCAGCTGCGGAGCGCTGTCGACTCCTTGCCCTCCCTTTCAGAGGTGGACAGAGGTGGACATGCCCCTGGGTGGTTTTTAGACGCTCCTTATCTTTTAATTTGGGTAGTTGTGTGTAACCAGCATTTCCCGTGTTCATGGTCCCGGCTCCCATCCATACTCTCGCAGCTGACTCCGCAGCATGGCTGCAGATACACACTCGTGTCTTGAGTGGTATCAGCTCCACAGCCTGTCCCCACAGACAGTAATTAGGTAAATAAGACCCAGCCGTGCCACGGGCCTTGGGGAGGTGAGGGGGAAGCCTGCCAGCACTGTGAAGCTCAGAACCGCCCAGAGATGTGAATTTTACATAAGACCATTGCAGAGACTGGCAGTTCTGCTACATCATGACTGGTTTTGCTGCTCAGCTTTGCTGAGCTCTCCTTCAATACAGGCAGCAAACATAGCAGTGGTCTCCTCCTGCCCTGTACTCCCTATGTGCTTGGAGGACCTGGGCCATCAGTCAGAGCCCATGCTGAGCACCAAAAGCTTGACCTTGATGCCAACGAGCTCCACGATGGGATCTCGTTTACTAGCAACCTCCTGTCCTATTCTGTTTACTGCAGATCATTACGAAAAAAAAAAAATAGCATCTCTGTATTGATCTAACACGAGTGTTTCTCGTTGGAACACATTTCTGCAGCCCTGGGCCAGTACGTCCTCAGTAACTTGTTGCTGGCGCAGGCGCCGGTCGGGGCAGCGCGGTGGGAGCGCGGGTGCGCAGCCCGACGGCGCTGCGGGGACACGGCACGCGGCGCCGGCAACAGCTCTGTCCTGAGGGGGCTCAGACGGGGACCCGCGGCACATCGCGCCTGGGACCACTCTAGAACCGGAGCCGCTGAGCCCCACGCGGGGTTCTCGCCCGCCCCTCGATCTTCCCTCGCATCTTCCCTCTCGTCGTCTCCCACCCGCCAAAGCTGGCGTCGGGGGAGCGGCGCGGCGCCCTCTGCTGGGCAGCGTGAGGTAACGGCGGCCGTCGGGGCTGGCTCGGGGTGCCCCTCGGTAATGACCGGCGTGTGTTCTGCGCGCTTCACGGGGCGCAGGACTGGGGGATTATACAAGAATAAACACCCTCTGGTGTTTTTTTTTTGCAGCCTCCGGACCCGTAGCGGTGATGTTACAGCAGGTCCATGCTCCAGACGTGGTGCCCGTGCTGCTCAAGCGCAGCCTGCGTGCATTGTTTCCTCTGCACCGACCAGCGATGGCTGCTGCTGCTGCTGCCTCTCAGGTACGCATCGTTATCGGGGCTCTGAGGTGACCAGAGGGAGATGGGGCAGGCACGCCTTTGGCTCACCAACACTGAGCCATGGCTGGTCAGAACCTCACAAGCAACCAACAGCCTTGCACACGCTGAACAGGGATCTGCACCATGCCTTAGGAAAGCTGTTAAGGGTTTTCAAATCAAAAGAAATTGAAAAGTGCTGCTCTTGAGTCGCTGAGAAACACCTGATGTGCGAAAACATTCAGGCTTGGGTCCACATGGATGAGGCGTTTCAGCAACCGAGGGCAGCTTGTGTGTCATCCACACTGATGAGTCTCTGGAAGACAGTTTGCACATGCATTCTTGGCAAAGTTAAACTCATAAAGATTACTCTGAGTGATTGCATCACCACAGGTTTCTGAGTGACTCCAAACTCAAGATGCATATTTTAAGTCTCCCCTGCTGTTGCTGATAATTTGTTCCATATTTACCATATTACTTAGTACTTGCAAATGGGGGGTTTTTTTAGAACGTAAATGTTAATTAGATTAGATAGCCGTAGCCACAGCAGGCCCAACTCATCTCTGACCCTTAATGCCATTGCAATCCATGGTTTTAACATTCAGGATGAATTTAGCGCTGTTGACTTTCCTCCTACATCATTAATCCATTGTACTTGAAAAGAAATGGAGCTTTTTCTTCTGTGAAAGCTCAGATGGTAACTATTTCTGTGTTGAGGTTCATGCTGGCATTGGGTCCTAAAGGTTTTTAAAGGACAAGGCTACTGAAACTGTATTGCTTGTTAAAATATAAATATGTGATGAATATATGCAATTCTGGACTTATTCAAAGGCCACAGTTCGTATATCTGCATCTGTCAAGGTAGGATTTAGGTAAGAATGTGGGTAAAATAAAAGGCTTAATGCAACAACCTTTTAAAACCACATTTACTCAGCTGGAGGTTTTATGGTAGTATTTTTCCTTAAAGTAAGTCAGTGAACTCCCACAAGATTGGAATAAAGGGCAGCACAGAAGAAAATTATCTCATGCACAGGTCTCCTGCATTGTGTAGTGATTGCATCCAGTGCCTCAATTTGCATTAAAAAAAGTCGTTTAATAAAATTATATTTGAGGCAATGTCGTTACCATTTATGAATAGATTGTCCTTCATGTGCTTGATGATAGCTTTCAGTTTGGAGCAAGTATGAAGTAAATGAGATCCATGGTGGGCTCGCTGATGTGCAAGCTGATGAGAAGTCCATTGTTTTTGTCACAGAGAGCTTTATTGTTTTACTTTCAACATATTCTGTGTTATTTGCTACATCAAATTACAGAAAATCACTTCAATGCTGGGAAAAAAATATTTGCATTTTGGCAATTAATTTTCAAAACAAATGGAAGATTCCTTTCAGCATCCACTGAAGCCACAAGAACTGGAGAGAATGTATCTGTACTGAGCATCAGCTACCTGATTACATTCCAAGTAGGCAATTATCTAGTTCTCAGCTTTCATGTTAAAAGTGACAAACTGATGTCTTTCCCTGGCATTTTTCTTGCTAAATGTCTCCTCTATTTGTGACTTAACCAATCATTTTAACTTTAATCCTTTGCCAAATGACCAGTTGTACCACATACAGATCCATTTTAATGCATATTATAACAAGTAATAAAGTATTTCATCCTGGTCTGGTAGTCAGATCTCAGATTCAGAAGGATCAGTAGAGATTTATAAGAATGATTCAGGGACTAGGAAACCTACTTTAGACCAGAATACCAAGGCATGTGTTTCTCTAGTTTGTTTAACCAAAACCTGACTAAGAGCTATTGGCTCCTGTTGAGTGTGTATGTTCTTGAGAAGGATGCCCCAGATTCTAAAGGTGTCCCAACACTGAAATGAACATTGTGTGACCCAGTGTCTGGGTGCTGGAGCAGTTTTGAGTAGAAATAGGGAGTACAGTTAACTGCTGGGAAACTTGCTGAAGATTGACTTGCCCTATGCATTGAACTGCCTCTCTTGAATTCACATTTCTTACTGGATGTGAAAAAAAAAGTAAACTATTTGCCTCTCAATACTTTTTTTTTAAGTAAGGAAAAGCAAAATCTGTGATTTATGATGAACTCTAAAAGTATATTTAATACATATGCCATAAGATACATAGTCCACAGCATGCATTCCCATGAAAAATTTTAGGAGGAGCTGTGCTTTCAAAATAGTTTGTCTTTGGCCCTGTGCATGCATTATTCATGCACACACAGGATCTCTGTGAAAGCCAGGGAAATGAATAAAGATGAGGTCATTAAAAGAAAAATCAATTTAGGTGGTCACACTTCAGCCCAATTTGTGTGCCCAAGGGCTGTTGGTGGGGGTGGGAAGGATGTTTAATGCTATGTGCAAAGTTATAAGAAAAAAATGAAGAGTGGATTGAACTTTGCCTCTGGAGAGTGTCTCTTGTACTGGGGCATCCTTCAAATGAAAAAAAAAAAAAAAACCTGCTGGGTACTTTTTCATGCTGGATAGTAGGAGAAATTTGTGGAAAAAGAACCAATTGTCCCCATTCCCTTATAACTTCACTGTGTCCATTTGGTGCACATATTTACAGCAGAATTTAGCTAGTCCTGCTGGTGGAACAGTTAATGTCTCCCATGCTTTATTTCAGTCTACATTGTTAACTAGTCTAAACAGCTTGCATGTTAGCAGCCACTGAAATGAAGCATAGTTTTTAGACTCCACGTGATGCTTAGCAGTTTATTATTAGCCTCATATTTTGTGGACTTTCATAACACACAGTCCCTGCCCTTTTGTAATAAAAATCAACAGCTGTGGAAAACATGGTGCAGTTGGGCTGTACCTAGTCCTTTGTGGCCTTTCCGTCCCCGTCCTAATCCACTGAGCCCTGCTGGAGAATGCAGAGAGCCCTGAGCCATGGTGCACTAATACCACTGTGCTGCTTAACCAGTTTGGGGAAGGAGGAGGTGGTCTGGTGGGTCAGATTGTCAGGAGTGAGTGTTGCCCCGATGGTGACCTTGCTGTCTGTGCAGTGCATGCCCACATGTGGGAACATCTCCTCCAGCACTTGGTGCCGACTCTGGCCCAATCATCAGACAGAGAATTTGTCATTCCACTCCACTGAGACCTTTGGAAAGGACATTGGAAAACTATTGGCAGTGTGAGTGATCTCGACTTAAATCTTCCCGGCTGAACAAACATACATCTCTGGCTCTGTCCTGTACTGTCTAGGCTGGCAAGAAGGCACAGGTTGAAGGTGCAAATTAGCGTGATTTGCAGATTGTTTTGGTGTGAATTGATGAGAGACAGGCAAAAACATTTGTAGGAGCACTGAGGCTACAAAATAAATACATCAGGACTTTGTGCATCCACTTTTACTGGAAATTCAGTTGAAGGAAAACTCACTTTTCACTTTTTTGAAAGAAGTGAAAGATACTAGAAGTTGAGCAGACCCAATAAAAGTGGTTTTGGTGAGAGATGAACACAGGGAAGACCTGACTCCTTGGATGCAGTTTGACAGGAGCAGAAGTTGGCCAAGGTAGGCCAACAGTGAGTGCTTTAAAAATACCATCTTTGCCCTTCTAGTTCTCTGGGTAAGATGTTCCCTCAGGCTGTGTGACTGTACACAGCAACACACCTCTAAGTACTTCCATGCTGATTTGGAGTGTTGACTCGTGCTCTTCTTTAATTGCCTGTAGGCAGGCTTATAAATTCTCTGTTGAGGCTTATTTTGCTTATGTGATTTCTTGAAACATGCTGAATTTAAAAGATACTTAGTTATTTTGTTTCTTTAAAGACATTCTGCTATAATACGCTACTATTAGCTTTTGGGTTTTACAGAAGCTCATAAAAGCTTCCTGACAATCAGATCTGCAGTCTGGCTGCTTGCCATAAAGAGCACCCACCTGCTCGCTGGCCATGTGCTGTTTGTCAAGGTGCTACTTCTCCCCTGCTTCACATTTATCAACTGAACTTTGTTGGCAACAGTAAACAGTTAAATAGCTCAATGGCTGTTCAATGAGTGGCCCGCCAAGCTACCAATGCAAGCATATTTTCGTGAAGAAATATGCAGCTCAACTTGTGGTGGCCATTGAGAAGCTGAGCTGCAAAAACATCAACACCACAAGGACACAATATTTTTCTCCTGATTACAACACGCTCATTTATTTGGGAATTCTTATGCCATCTGAGGACTACAGGGCAGTGACAGTAGAAGAGTTGTCCAGATGCCAAGGAAAAGAGAGAACTGTATATGTACTCCTGTCCTGAAATGGTGAAAGGCTGGGTAATGATTTGAAAGAATACATTTCCATAAACTTTTCAAGGGAGTCTGAGATCACTCCCACAACAGATACCTGCAATACTTTGAAAATACGTATTAAATGCAGCTGATGGCTGAATTCTCAGGTCTGCTTGTTTGCTCTGCAGAGATCTGCAGACTCAGAACAACTTCTCTTTTAAAATTAATATAAATTATTACCCTTCAAATTAACTGGGAAAGCCATCACATAATAAGGTACTTGTGGTAGGAGCAGTCCCTATAGTGTGTATTCCTAAGGCCTGAGAGATTGTGGGCTCTATGTCTGGCTGGGTTGGCCAGGCAGCAATACAAAAGAATAAACAAATAGCTATAATAGAGACTTTGTTTTGGTTTATGTGGAAAACTCCAATCGCCATGTCTTTCTATAGCATGTGTAGACAGGGTTTTTTACCTCTTAATATGTGACCACTTCTGTGTGGAGGCAGCCACGGCAGCGCTCAGCATTATTTAACACTTTCAGATTCACTGGCAGTTTGAAAGAGACTGTGTTCATCAAAGTGTATGGAGCACAGACTGAATAGCCTATTGCTTAGGCTGTGCAGAAGCTTTTTTCCTGGATCTTACCTCAGTATCTGAAGTTTTTTAAGCCTCCTTTTAAAAGCCTTTTATCAGTTTTATCTGGGGAAAGAAAAGGAAAGAGAAGTCATAGGTGTTGAAGCCCGGGTGTGCTGAAGCAGTCCAGCAGACAGCACTGTTTCATTGTCTTTCTTCTGTCATACCATCTCTTACTTCACAATTCTAACATTTTTGGAGCAGGGATGCCTTTTTCTTACGCATTTGTACAATACCAAACATGGTCAGTCCATGTCCAAGCTTTTAGCTACCATAAGGATAGATATAATAAATTCTTGAAAGGATTTTTTTTATCTTCCTAAGTGTCATACTGAGTGTGATGTCACTTTCTGGCCAGAGAACCAAGACATAGATGGTCTAGAGGCAAAATTATTGAGTATTCCCTAATTGTGAGTGTGCTTATTCAAGCCACCTAAAAGCTGGTATTTCATATCAGGACTTTACATGTTCAAAGCACAGTTCCAGTTGGTTTGAATTGCAGCTGTTGTGAATGCACACCCTGCTATGAATGGAGCCCCAACTGAGGCTGCAGAGCTTAAGCATTGTCGAAAATGAGACATGTACATTAAGTGGCCACCTGTGGAAAGTTTTCAGTTGCTTATATGCTACTGCACTGGGATTCTTTGGCAGAACACAGGACAGAATTCATTTTTCTGTAATGATGTTCGGCTCCTACAAGTGTTGCCTTTATCTTCTTGCAATCTTCTGCTTCATTCACTACTTAGCATCTAATTACTGTAACAAATCAGAGTCCTATTTCTGCAGCAGTCTCCTTTCATTGTATATCCATTGTCAGGTGCATGATCAGCGAGCTCCAAAGATGAAAGAGAGAGTCCACACACTGACTGTAGAAAGAAACACACAGGGAACAAATGGCATTTGCTCAAGTAGAGAAAGGCTGTAGCATGAAGTGTGAGAACAATTCAGGGCTGTTTCTCAGATATGAATGGAACACAATATATCGTGGTTCCTAATCAAAAATGTGCTTCCTCCACATGAAGGCACTTCAGCTTCATCCTTTGCCATGTCACACTTTCGACTGAAGGTGGCTGAAGGTGATCTGTCCCCAGGACTGGTATTTGAGAAACAATGACTATTCAGATGAAATAATGAGAAGCCCTACAAATGCAACAATTCTGTTAAATTTAGTAGGCTGCTTCTAAACTAAATGTCATCTCTGTCATGTTTCATTATGAGCAACGTCACATGTGGCACAACAGGGTTTGAAAGCACTGTCTGAGATTTCAGAGATCTGAGTTCAGTTGTCAGTTGTGTCATAGATTGATGTGGCCATCTCTGCTCGGGGGCAGACTGGCTACACCTGTATCAGGTGGCCACCTGATAAATCTTACTGGTTTAATAAATATGACCTGTGCCAGGACAGTGATTCAGTGAGGGGAACCTGAAAGAAAGATGCTCTCTGAGAGGTTTGATCTCTTGGAGATGGACATGTGTTGGTGCTCAGTGTCAGAATTCCTTCTGAGGATACCTGGCAGGCACACGTGTTCACACCTGCTGCCTTTGGGTCTGCTTTCTCAGCAGCTAAACCAACAAGGATCTAAGAGGCTCAAGCCATTGCTCTTTGTTGCTGTCTTTTGGAGGGCTCTGTTGCCCATTAAAATCCATGTCAGCTTTTTCTGTCACTTCACAGGCTTCTTGAATGAAGCCCTTTCCAATGTCAGGATCTAAGCTGCAGGATTAGGCTCTTACCTTGAAAATCTGCACATTAAGCATCTTGTATCTTACCTATATAGCTGTTGAACTAATCAATAAACACTCTACCAGTTACATTTATCATCCCAAGCTGAGAGATCATGCACCACTGCCACTGAAAAAGAAAGGCTGAATGATTTGCCCCGCTTCATGCTTTTGAATAAAATTGACAGCTATGGGATGGAAATGTTCAGCTCTTTTTTGTTTTATTTGCTGCAGGAAAGATTTACCAGACAGAGCTGAAGTCTTTGACCAAGTTTTCTCTTGCTGGAATCTCCCTGGATGCCTTTACAAGCTACAGCAGGAAAGGAGTCCCGAGCACCCATATTCTCAGGTACCTCTCAGTTCTGTGGGGTTTCAGGACACCTCGCTGCCTCTGCAGCCTGAGCAAAGCTTTCATGGGGGCTGGCCAGAGGCTGCTGGCGACGAGACTCGGGCGAGCTCCCACTGCACTGGGCACCTCCAGGTGCCAGATCCCCGGGCACAGAGCAACCTGGGGGCACAGGAGCCCTCAGCATGCTGCTGCCAGTGGGATCTCAAATGGCTCTGCCAGCCCCGAGGCCGCCTCGTCCAGGGCAGGATGGGCCCTGGGGGTGCTGGGGGGCTGTCGGGGCCTGGGTTGGGGGGGAGCAGGGAGGGCTGAGCTCTGGCCAGCCGAGGGCCGCTCCACGCAGGGTGCCGGCGGCCCGCGGGCCTGGGGGCAGGGCGGCTGTCTATTTTTAGTGAGGGTTTTATAGAGTGGATCCCTGCGGTCTGGCTCCACACTGAAATATTGTCCTAGTCTCAATGACATAAACACAGGGCCAGCCTGTGATCCTGGCGCCAGCTTCAGCTTAGGGAATGTGAATGAAAGTACCAGTGGGGTCCAGGCAAGAAGGAGAAGAAAAAAATCCCGACTGTAATTACAAATAAATCCCAAACCCTTTCGCTCTCATGGCTCACTTAGTACAGCAAATAGCCTCTGATTCTCTACAAATAAGTCCCAGCTTAGTTACTGACAGATCTACCAAGAGGCAGTTAATGGAATAATGACTAAGGGAAGCTTAGGGTAATTTACAAACGGTTCCCAGTGTTGCAGGGTGATATCCCCCACCTCGCCCCCCACCCTGCTCTCATCAGGTCCTGCAGCAGTAAGCTACTGGGCAAAACCTAAGCTTGGGCATACAAGGGCCCTCCTAGGCTGCTGGGGGAAGGCTGATTGCTTATTTATTTATTGAAGAGCCGTAACACAGAATGATGACAGGCAGAATCTTATATCTGGAGCTGAATTGTCCCACTGTGATTTGGCTTAGTGTCCACAGAGCAAGGGTATTCCTACCTTCTTTTCTGGTGAGAAAAGTGGAGAGATCTTAGGTGAAAGTGGCATAAAAAGCTATTTCTGCCAGGAGACACTTTAAAGGCAGCACTGTTCTTTTTGTGTCTTTTTCTGTTACAAAGGCATGTCTTGTCTTTGAATCCCTTGTCCGTTTCAGTACCTAATATTTGAGTTCCAGTGCTCAGTTTGCTTACAAAAGTGAAACTTCATGTTCTAAGTATGGAGAACTCTTGTGGAACTTCCACAACGATCAGGGCAATGCTCTTTATTGTTTGTTTTTGATCTTTTTGTAAATAAAAACAGATTAGTCTTTGAAGGTCACATTATCCTGCCAAGAATGTGAGTCATGGAAAGGCTCTTCCTACATGTGAACAGTTTTACATGCACACACACACACTTGCACACACATGTAGAGGGAGAACAAATCCAAATCATAGTTAAAATATATGGCTGGCATCTTATTGAATTGCTGTTATATTTATAATGAAAACAAGTACTTTTTCAAAGGTGGGGTGGCTTCTGAAGGCATGCTGAACAGGAAGGATATTCAGCTGAAGTGTCATTATTTCAATCTTCCTTGAAACAAAAGGTTCCTGAGACCGAGGTGTATGTGGGAAAGCCTAGCTATTATTAGTCCTGTGATGGGTTGTTTGTTCTTTCTGTGCCATCTCAGACTTTCCAAGTATCTGTATTCAAAGGAGTGTGATAGTTGCTTGTTGATATTTTTTTTAATGAAGCAAACCCTGAAGTCCTTTCTCAGGCTTATCAAAGGCAGTGAGTGGCCTGTTGGTGAGTGATGCTTTGCTGTGAGGGAAGTAGCAGTTTGCGCCTACTTCTTTCTTTGCTCTGGAGATGTTTGCTGTGGGGCTGATTGTCTCCTGTTCCTACCATACCCTACTATACCCTCTCTCATTTCTTTTTTTAGAGACAGCGGTGTTGTGGGATGTTGCTCTATACCCAAGAATGGCTCTAAAAGCTTTTAACTCTATCCTGTAATTGATGTGTTGTGTAAACTGCAATAAAGGAAGGATATTAAAAAAAACAGGGGGGAGAACAACATATTTAATGAGGATGAGTAAACACACCCAAGATGTAACTGTAGATATAAGAAAAATAAAAGCAGCTGGGGGGCTTCTGAGACATTGTTTGTCTTGAAAGTGATGAGAAGAGGCACCATCAAAAGACTTGTTTTACTACAGTCATGCTTCATTATGGGGAAGGAGAGTGTGGGGAAGGGGAGGGGTGGGGGTTCCCTACGTGACCAGGTTGCCAGAAGAGAGAACCTAACTCGTTTGCATGGCCTAATTAATCCCTGAACTCGCTGAAAGCCTGAGTCACAGGGAGAGAGCAAATGTCAGATCTGTGTCTGAGAAGCCTAGATTCATTATTTTACTCGCCTGGGTCCCTTTGCCTTCACAGGCAAAGACTTGAAACTCCCAAGCCAAAGAAACACATCCCAGAGATTCCTACCAAACACGAGCAGGTTTGGAATCAGTCTCTTTTGTGTCTGTATCTGAATTAATCCCATACCCCCATGTGTGTGTCTGTTTCATCATTTGTGAGAGAAGGGGGAAATCATTCCATTTGCCACCAAAGGTACAAGTTTCTTTGAAAAGTGTCCTGTTGAACACAGAGCTTTTCACAGTCAGACCAGTCACTGTGGGTTTGTGTTTTGTAACATTTTGTAGCTGCTGCAAAGATAATGCACACAACTGGCTGATGATCGTGATCTGCTTCTTTTTGAAGAGATCAGATTCCCTGAAGGGATAAAGTGTAATAAGCAGCAAAGTGATAAATACAAAATGCTGCGGAAAGACTGGCAGTTTAATCTTCTAGTTCTTAAAGCTCCTTCATCCTTGCAGATTTTCTAGACAGAGCAAATTTACAGAAGGTCTAACAAAACAGTAGTTCTGAATTTGTGGGACCTTCCTCTGATGCATTTATTCTTGTGGCAAAACTATAATCAGGAGTTATTTTATGTATTGAGCTAAATTCTGCTCTTTTATTACCCTGTAGCCAAAATACTTCTTGAGAGCACAAAGTGCAGCCATTCTAGACTTGGTCCAGGGTTTCTGAGTTAGGTATATTTGTGATCCTGCTCCCTCTGGCTCTCTGGTCAGGATTAGACTCTGCCTTTGGGATTTTGTGCTTCCACAAAACCTGTGAGTCTCTCAGAACATTTCATCCCAGCATCAGAGGCAACATTTACTGAGTGCAGGGGACCTGGGGACTCCAGCCTTAGTTGACAGAAGTACTTTTAAAGTAAGTTTCATTTTCCTTCATTCATAACCAACAGGCTAAATATGATGTCATCGGATTTATTTTTTCCTTTTCACCCCCACTGGAGCCAGGAAAATGAAGTAGTTGAGAAAAAAAAGGGGTTGTCATTTTCAGTCAAGCAGCTATTCATCACATAGCATTAGACAATTAGCAATAAATTGTTTGAAGGGCTCCATTGGTGCTAAAAGGGCGAGGGGGTCTTTCTAAATATCAGAGGTGGGAAATGTTATGTATCAGGGTTATTCAGTAGCTGGCATCAATTAATCACTCACATGCACACAGGGTTTGATTGAGGGGGTTGCTGTATTTTTCACTTCACTGAATCTCTGTCACTCAGTTGGCTTTAGTGTTTTATAAAAAAGGAGATCATAAAAACTTGGTTTATCTCAGTAAATACTTATCTTAATAAAGAGGCTGGAGAAGGAAAAAAAAGAAGATAAGTACATTCCTACTTGTCATGTGTGTATATATGTACTATATGTTGCTACAGGGAGTTTGTTTGGATAAACAATGTTGCCTGTGTGGAAATTCAAACCCCCCGTCAGGAGCCATTCCTTGTAAATAGAAGTGTCATTTTTTTAACATTAAAAATGTCTCGGTTTCTGTTTCATCTTTGCCAGTTCTCCCACTGGCCTCTCTCTCCATAATGAATTGGTCTGCAAACTGTGAGATGCTCAACCGGCTCTGGGCTCTTGTCTTGACTGCTGGGATGTTAGTATTTGGCACAAAAAAGATGGATGCTTAGGTGGGGTAGAGGAGGGGGAGGATTCAGAAGAGCTTTAGGTTTCCTCTGCTGCAAACGTTTTGCACGAATAAATAAATAAATAACGAGAACTAATTCCTCCAAGTGGGGCTGCAGCCAAGAAAACTCTGTTCTGAGAGATTCAGATTTACGGCAGAAGACACTGCTGAGAGAAAAAGCGAGAAGCAGAGACAGTGGAGTTCCACCTCCCATGATATATAGAGCCAAGGGGAGGTATAAATACCCGTCACTTCCCGGACCCTCTTTTAAAAAAAAAGACAAACACCCAGGATCCTGTCTCTGGCTGCCTTGCAGCAAGGCGCCCTCATAAAAGCTAAGATAAACAGTTTATCAGCAGATGAATGCACAAGCTCTGGTCTAAAGACAAAAGTCTATACCTTAGGAAAAATGCAGGAGCAAGAGTAGAGTGGGCTGAGAATCAAGGAGGCACCGTATTTTAGGAGCAAGAATGACGTGAAATGAGAGAAAGAGGGCAATTCTTTAAGGATCTTGCAAGATTTGAGTCTCTTTTTTTACAGCCTTCTTTTCTCTCTCTTTATTCCTTAAAGCAAATGGCCACATCTCCACATATAGCTGTACTTTAAGAAATAACTTACTTGTTTTGTTTAGGGAGGTGCTCTTTTTCTTGTTTTCATTGCTTTAATGCATCAGTCACTTTAGGATTTACTCCACTATAAAACATTCATCCTGGAGCTTAGTTTCAAAAATATTATTTATACATCGTTTATCACTGCAGATGCAAGTTCTTGGCCAAATGTATCTTTCCCTGTCTCCAGTCTGTTGGGATTTCAAGGTAGAACTTTGCTCTCTCAGAAAGTGTTTACCTCCCAAAGCATGTGATTCATAACTGTTTTCTTTCTGAGCAGCTGATCACCTGGTAACATTGTGTGGTCCGTTAACATCACCCTTATTCTGTGGCTCTTTCTGTGAATCAGGAAAAGGGGCCTGGAAATGGATGAGGTACCTTGAGACACAGGACCACCTTTTGAAGGTCCAGCAAAGTCTCCCTAAGTCTTTGTAAAATGAAGAACAGAGCTTGAAAGCAGTAGAACAGGGATTTTCTGCCCATGGGGCACGGATTCCTGGGTGAGGTCACACATGACCTTTCCTAGCTAGCAATGTAGATTGAGTCATACGGCACATAGGAACTATGTAAAATGTCTGAGGGCTGTGCATCTCTTTAGAGTTTCTTTAGAGATTCTCAGTTCTAAAAAGGTAGGAAATTAATCTGTAAGGAGTTCCTTACAAAATTTAGAGGGGTGTGACCAAGGAAGAGTGAGCTGGTCTGGCAGCTCACTAGGACCTCAGACTCAAACTTCAGTGATTTTAGCTCAGTTGTTTGCTCTGTCGATCACACAGATCTATAATTTCAGTAAAGCACTGGGTTCTTCCCTCTGTGTTGATTCAGATTTACTGGTAGCATCTAATCAAACTCTCCCAATAGCTCTGTGAAAGAGGCAAGGATCAGCATTCCTGCTTTACAAAGAAAGAGAGCACAAAACTATGATATTTATTGCCCAACATGAGAAATTTGCATGAGAGCTGGGCAGAGGACTCATTTGGTTATGTGGTTGGTTTTCCTTTCTTTAACAAGCCATGACTGTTTCATGCCAATGGATTTTTAACAAGAAGAAATGAAAGGCAATTAAATCATGAATGACATCATGATTTAAATAAGAAAAACAAGAGTAGTTGTAAGGAAGCCTCCACTCCTTAGGAAGGCACAGCTCTTCCAAGCACACCTGGCATGGCTCTTCCTCATCTCAGTTTTGTGGTGGTTTATTACTTTCTGTGTGATTCCTTCTGTGTTTGAGACTGGTGTGTGCATCCAGCTTGAGACCATTACTTTTAGACCAGACTGATTTGACGCCATGGGCTGAATTCAGGGGGATGTCCCTGAGCACTGAGTTGGGTGAGGTAGGTCAGGCCATTTTCTGTTAGGAGATTTAGTGGGAAACAAATCTATTCTGAATTCTTCCTGTGCATCCTTGCTGTTGGTGAACTGAAATTGGATCCTTACTTAATGTGTTTTCAGAGCTGTGCCTCCAGAGTCGCAAGCAGAGTACTGCATACCTCTTCACTCCTCATCAGAGATGTGACCCTGCAGAGATTGCATCTTACTCTTGCCCACATTGGCTCCCTGTGTGCCTTCAAGGTTGTATTTGCTTTGTCTACTGAAAAAACATATTTTTACTACTGTCAGCACTCCAGAGCCAATAAAGCTGAGGTGAAGGGAGTTGTTTTCTCCTCTTCTCCATGCACCATTGCCAGTAGAGTGACCAGCTAAGGCCTCTATGAGCTGCTGGCCCCTGTCCCTATCCCAGGAAGGGCTGGCATCCCACACAGTGTCTGGACCAGGCCCCTTACCTCCAGGATTAATTTACTGCTGTTTTCAGCAGTCCCTAAAATAAACTAGTTTGAGGGGAATCCAAATCTCTTTTCCCTCTGACCCAGAGCTTCTGGCAGAGCTGTTACTGGCAGCTCTTCCTCAGTCCTGCTATCAAGAAATTCTTGGGCCACAAGTGACTTTTGTCACTTCTGCATCGCTTGAGCTTTCCCAGCCTTGCCAGGAGCCTGGTGCACTCTAGGCAGAGACCTGCGCTTGAGGAATGACCAAGCCTCAGCCTGCTCTGCTCAGAACAGATCTCTGGACGTTGAAGAGGCAGTCTGGCTGAACCAGCCTCCATCCAGAAAACATTTCCTCCTACTGGTAACTCAATTCAGGAGAGGAAAGTCTTTGAGTGCTTGCTCAGGGTCACAGCTCTTAATGTAGAATCTTTTAACACAGAGTTGGTGTGAAATAGACAGGTCATAGGCCTTGTGGGCTTTATGTTCAGACTTAGAGACTAGTAGTTAAAGAATTGTTTTCAAATAGCAGCTGAGTAAAACTGAATTTATTATTAATGAAGAAATACATTAGAAGTTACTAATGAATTTTTGCTTTCTGTTTGAAACACTATTATTTAAACCCAGTGATGGGGTTTGTGCCTTTCTTTGTGTTTAAACAAAGTGCTTTAAAAGTGAATGCAAAAATATTTGAAGTGACTTATTGGCTGGAAGTAGGAACATAGTGAGTAAAGAGAGAGAAGGAGACAGGCAGGCACCCCAAAAACCCATCAACACCTTCCTAGGATTCATCAGCCATCCTCACAACTGTGCCCTCCTGAAACCATTCGTATTGATGCTTCCCAGAACCAATGGATCCACCTATGAGCTCTGATTGTAGGTTTATACTCCTGGACATCAGGAAACATTTTGTCCTGCAGGATGGGCAAAAATACAGAGTGTGTGTGAATAAAGGAGGGATGAATAAACTCTCCCTGCCTCAGCTCAGCAACAGAGGAGCAGCTTCTACAGGCCAAATCCCAGGAGGCAGGAGTAGAGCCGTGTGTGAACAAGCCAGGGCCTCGGTGAGAACTTGAGCCAGAAGCAGCTTGTGTCTGAGCTCACCCACTGGTTCTGTGCAGATCTTGGCACCTCTATGTCCAGCTAATACTCAGCATCAAAGTTTTACCCAGCTAAGTCCTAAATCCATCACAGTGATTGTCTTCCATTGCTATTAAGTTTCTACTCCTTGAATTTTGTTTGGAGTGATAAGAGGTGTGGCTGCTCTCTTTATTTCCAGGGTCAACTTGTACGCCCAGTTTCAGCAATAGAAGTTTGTCAGGTTCTAGATGAAAGTAGAGACCTAGACTTCAAGTGACAAAGCATCTAACAGAACTCCAGCAGATCCTTGATGGACGTCACACTACCAAGTGTCACTGTGAGGCTCATTTTACAGCGCAGAGCTAGGGTCACTCTTCCATCTTCTTCACATCATTTATTTCAGTTACATATTATTTACAAGATGCCCTCTCCATGCTCAGGAATGAAGCAAAATGAGGGGGTTTAAACTTAACTTGGGGAATGAAAACAGTTGAAAAAATACAGTTAATTTTTAGAAAACCCCCTCTCACTCTGGGTAATGACTTTCATAATGAACCTAAATTTGAAGGGTAACATTTAAACAATCAATAATGTAGGTGAAATGGCTAAACCTCAGTCCCATTAAACTGAGGCTAAGTGTCTAAATAGCCCGCAGGAATGGGTGTTGAGCACCTCAGGAGATTTTTCTGAACCCAGAATGGACTGTTCACCTTCCCCGTACAGCGTGCTGCCCTCCCTGCCTTGCGAGCATTGCTTTGGGGACGAGAAACACAATGAAAGTAGCGTTTAGTATCAATGTTTGCAATTGTACTGGCTGTTTGCTACAGAGGTGGCCTTTCCGTCGTTTCTGTATGGGCTGGGGCGTGACTGGAAACGGCGTTTCTGATGAAGCCTTGCAGAATCCCCTAGCAAAACGCTAAAACGCTGGGAGGACCGCAGCGGTGCCTTGACCCGCGGCGAGAGCGGTGCCGCCGGGCTCCTCTCGGGGCTCTCGGGCTGCTTGCGGCGTGTCACGCTCGGTCACAGCCTCGGAGGTCCCAGCACAGTCTGCAGGAGCTTCCTCCTCCCGCCGTCGCTGACCCTCCGCGGTGGCTGCGCGCGCCGTTGTTTCCGTCCGCGTTCCTTCCACGGGCTTCCCCCATCCCCTAAACGCGCGCCGGCTCTCCGCCGCATCCCGCTCTCCCCGCGCCCCACCGGCCCCGGCCCCGGCCCCGG
>WBNH01002002.1:300336-334218 GCA_013401255.1 Urocolius indicus
ACGACTCCAGTAGCAGGGAACCTTGAGGACCTTCCCCACGAGAGAGCCCCGCGCTGTGCTGCGCTGCCGCGGAGCTGCTGCCGCGCAGGCGGGGAGCGCTCGGTGCCAGCTGCTTTGGGATTTCTCTTTTTCTTTTTTTTTAAACCGCTTGACATTTCATTTACAAGGGGACACGTGTCTTTCACACCTACCATTGTGGTGGGACACTGCTGAAACTTGACCCTGGGGCTTTGGGGGTTTTCAGCGCGGACACGTTATTAGCCGGCTCCTGTGACAGCCTCGCACACCCTTCCCCGCCCGGCCGCGGTCACCTCTCGCAGCCCGGTTAACTCTTTGGGCCCCCGTTCGCTCCGGGCGGTCTGACCGCTGACGGGCTGTCCCGGAGCTACGCAGCTCGGAGCCGGGTCCCCGCCAGCCGCCCTTCCCGCGGGGCCGCTGCGCTGCTCTCCGCGGCCGCCCCCTCGCCGCTGCCCGCCCGGTGCGGGGCTCCGCTCCGCCACTCGTGTTCCGCGCTCCGCGCAGCGCTCCGGGCTTGGACCCCGGCGGTGGAGAGCGTCCCCGGCCCGCGGAGCGCGCAGCTGCCCGCGCCTCTGGAAGGACCCGTCGCAATTAACGGAGCGTTTGTCTTTTCCGCGCAGGGAGACCCGACGGTTCGTATCTCAGAGATAACTGACTGCGCAAACAAACTCTCCACGTGTTTGCCAAAGGCTCCCTGACGGTGCAGAAAGCCTTTTCCTTATTTACCTTGGAATCTAAAAACTTCTTTTCCCCCCAAACTCTGAGAGCATCTCTGCTCGTTATTCTAAACCCGTGAGTCTCCCATTGACAGAACCCAGCTCCGCTCTCTCTAACGCTCAGTTCGCCTATCTCCGAATGCATATTCATTCACTGTCGCACTCTTTCGGTGCGTTTTACCACCCGTCTCTTTGCTTCTAATTTCAATAGTTTGGGGAGGAGGGGGGAGAAAATCAGATCTTGGGACATTTAGGGTATTCATTAACCTAGTGAAGAGGAACAGAGGCATTATTACTCACATAGAAGGCACCCTGCCCCCATGTCTATCTAAGGGTTCATTGTAAAAGGATTAAAAGTTAAAGACCTTCATCTTATGATTCTTTCATTTAATCTTCATGGCGCCTGAAAGACATGCTGGATGGATGATCACATTTAAAATATTCCTAATGTCGGCTACCTTAGGACTCCAGGCAGGGCAAACAAACGTAATTTATTTCCAGAAGAAAGGGTATATTGAGATGTTTAAGTTTATGAACCACCATTACCATGTATATTTGTTAGGTTCTGACAAATACCCAAATAACATTAAAATCAGCCATTCATCACATATGAATTTATGCAAAGCCTTCTATGCCTGAGGCCAATATTTTTTTAGACAGAGTTTCACTTTCAAAAAAAAAAAAAAAGGAAAAAAAAAAGAAAAAGAAAGAAAAAGTTTATTTAAAAAAAAAAAAAGCCAAAAGTAGGAGTTTTTCATGACTGGTAAACACGAGAATGATGTGAACAGAAACTATTTCATGCTGGGATGGCAGCCAGGGACTCGGGAATGTCAACAAAAGTTCTCCGAAGGTTGAAAATGTCACTGGATTACAATACAAGTCCTTTGCCCCATTAGCAAACTTTACTGAAGTCATATCCCCACTACTTAGTGTCGGGACTCAGCAGTGATTTATCTGTCTGTGGTCCAAGCAATAGGGCAAACAGAGACTTCATCTGGAAAAAAAAAACCAACACTTCTGACTGCTTGCTTAAAGATTGAAAATGTTGGTGTGTGCAGTGACGTGTGTGTGTGTGTTTGGGAGTGTGGTGTGAGTGTGCCATAAAGGTGGTGTTAATAGAGCCTAAATATCTATCACCGTACCGACCTTGGTTTTTATCTGATTGACAGTCATTGTAAGCAGCAAGACATCTGTACATACCTAACCTCTGAACTATTACACCCTGTTGCTAATACATTTACAAGAATATTTT
Organism: Urocolius indicus; assembly: GCA_013401255.1. Lineage (NCBI taxonomy): Eukaryota > Metazoa > Chordata > Aves > Coliiformes > Coliidae > Urocolius > Urocolius indicus. The sequence continues at coordinate 302,323 of WBNH01002002.1, forward strand.
GGGTTAAAAAAGTCTAATTTCACTGTCCACAAGGCCCGTGGGTTTTTCTTTTTAAATAAATAGCTGAATTTTATCAGCTGGTAGAGCAAAAATAAACTAGTAGTTTTCACTGTTGTTTCTGGTCAGGTTCACGTTCTGGTCCTCCTGCCCTAGTGTTGAAATGTTTGGCTTGTAGTGGAAGTGTTTCAAGCCAAACAAATAAAATCTCTTTCTGATGAATGTTTCTATGCAAATCTTTTTAATATTAGATTTTGTAATATGTTTTTAAAGCAAAATTGAATTATGGCTCTTTGAAATTGAAATCGATTCATAACACAGCCAGTTTTTGTTCACTGATCTTTGTAGTGGCATCATAAGACCTCACAGAGACCCATGTGGGGAAGAAATAGGAAGGGAAAGGTTGAAAGTTTGCTTTTAGCTACTCTTCAGTTTCTTCTTTTGCAATTTTAGCATCTCAAAGCATAATATTGGACATTTACCTTCATCTCTACCTCTGCCATAGACTCCTTAACCTCAGCTGAGTCCTTTAACCCATGTGCTGCAATTCCTTATGGGGAGGACAGGAGTTGGTTCTGCTTTGCCAACGTAGTTACTCTTTATCCAGAATAATTTCTTCACTCACACCATGTGAGTATGCAAAACCTTGTAAAGTTAAGGCCCGGTGTTCAAGGGTGGATACCTTAATGGTATTGGCCTGAGCATCCTTTATTTTTACCAGTGCAGAACAGCGTCTTCTGGACCGTTCTCAAATGTTTTATGCTTCTGTTTATCAGGAAAAACATGTGACTTTTAATGAAAGCTGTGATGTTGTAGGCTGATTTGAAAATGTGAGAGTAACACAGCTGATAACAGGATAAAAAAAGTAGACTGGAGTCAGTTTTCCAAATGTTTGTAATAAGCTCATTCAAAGTTAGTCCAGGTGGTGTGAACAAAAAGAACCAATTAGGAAAACACTGTTACAAATACCATTAAAGTGTGGTGTCCTCACACGTGCACTTAACTGGGACAAAAAATGTATTTGATTCATTGTATTCTTTTCAGAATACCACCAAAAAGATAAATTCTTGAGATTGCATGAGTGCATGATGGAGTCGTCACAAAAATAACCACAGCAAGAAATCAGGGCAGTAGTGTTTCAATAAATACTGGACAAGTTTTTACTCTTCCATAGTTTTAACAGAGAAATAATCTGAATTTAGTAACTTCAACAGCTGCTCAAAAAATTCCTAACAGTTCACCTTACTTGGGTTGTGTTATGTAAATGTAATCTGCACCATGTTGGCTGGATCTTGGATCCATTAAAAAGAAGATATTCCAGCTCGGAGATTTGCCAAGAGGCTTCATTGAAAGTTGAAATAAATATAATGACGTCATCATATAATATAACATCATAGCTTTCAAGGTAAGCCAAACCAAAGGTATGTTGGCAGGGGAGTGCTGCCACCTGGTAGATCTATGCTAGGAATAGATACGATCCTCTCATCCAGCCGGGAGGAGAATAGCCACACTCTTCCTGGAGAGCCCACAAGGACCCTGCAGTCTCTCTGTGCGTGCGTCCTCCGGGAGCCTCACTGCAGGCCAGAGCTGCAGAATCCCTGTCAATGCTCTCTTTTAAAAGAGAGCAGCTACAGCAATTTTGAAGAGACCCTTTCATTCCCTCTTCTTGCTCCCTGACCAAGCAAGAAGCTCCAATGGTTAAAAGGAAGGCATTCGCTTGAAACTATTGTTGGAATGGTTTGTAGGGGAGCAGAAATATTCAGCAATCAACATTAAAGACTCTAAATCCTTAGAGGTGTGACTGCAGGATCAGCAGCTTACAGCCTCTTTCCTGAAGGCTGGGTACCAGTGTATTACTGTTAAGTCTCCTGCCACTGGTTCTCTGTGGGGAAAAGCAGCTGCTCCATGTGATGTGCTTTATGCTGGAAGAGATGGCATAATTCAGCCTCTAACTCTTTAGGTAGATAGTTTAGATGGCAGCCAGCTGAGAACAAGTGCTACCCAAGAGCTACCACCCAGCTAAAGGCAGTAGCACTGACGATAGACTCACGAGTCTCAGCACTGACGGGGCCGGAGCTTACTCTTCACCTAAGGCAGACATTCCCCAGGACTCAAGTCTCTCCTTTAGAGGATCCAAGAGTACTGGCTGCATCAGATAATCATAACAGAGTTTGAAAATAGGTTTCACACTCCTTCCTCAGGTTTTTTTTCTTTCCCTCATGAGAGGGGGAGTGGCAAGACTCCCATCACAAAGAACGTTACTCAGAACCAGAACAGATCTTAAGGCACAACACTAAAAACCTGTATGCAATGGAGAAGGACTGGGTGGCTCGGGGGATTGGTAATGGTATAAAGAGCTTTTCACCACTAGGCTTCTGGCTTCAATCCAGAGGTAGTAACTGAAAGCCACAGTCATCTGATGCCTGCATCGTGGGCTGTGTAGAATGAGTTGTTGGTCTCTGCATAGATCGTACCAAGCAGGATCCAGATCACAAAGCCACTACCAGAACTAACATGCTTGCAAAGATTCTCAAGCCAAAGAGCAAAATGAAACAAGAATGAGAGTGTTTGATCTGTGTATGTGATTTAGTAGCAATCAAGGTATATAGTTGTTGGGGGGGTTTGTTTGTTTTGCACAGGAGAATATACCCACTATAGTCCCTTGTATGGATACAACAGCAGTAGTATTTTCCTTCTGGCATAGTAATACCTTTATCTTTGGCCTACACCCGGCTTGGATGCAAAACTCTGGTCCAGAGGAAGATGCAGCAAATGCAAGGGCCATACTCTGCTGCTTTCATTGGAAGTGCCTGCTGTACTCTGTGGTGCTAATTACTTCACAGTAAATGCATCTTATGTCTATCGGCACAAATACATCCCACTCAACTGCGTTCATCTGCTGTAGCTAAGGCAGTACAGCTTTCCAGGACTCAGGCTCGAGGTTACGCTTTCACAGGACCCCCAGTCGTGCAGCTCTGGACAAGGGATGGAACAGGCTGTCATTCAGAATATGTTTGCCAAGCTGCTGTGTTGTACCTGTGCAATAAAATAATCCAGCCCCTTTTCTCAGCAATAAATAAGCTGATTTTAACTTCAAGTATTAGGAAAAAAAGAAGTACGTAAAACCAACACATATTTATATAAGGACCAGTGTAAACATCACTCCTCTGTTTCCAAATGAACCTTCTGGTATTCCAAGCACTTCATAATATTGTCTGTGAGTGAAAAATGGGCAAAAAATAGGTTTCCTTCACTCCTCTTCTTAGTTTGCTTTGGGCATTTCAAGGTACTGCATATCAAGTCAGTTTTATTTTGCCCTTTGCAGAGGTTTCTTCCTCCACAGACACACTTTCCTTCATATAGCAACAGAATACTGAAAAATACCGCATAAATCTTATTGCAAACATGCATAAATTAGTAGAGAGACTTTATAGCCCTGTGAGACATGCTGAACTATTATCTTTTTAAAATTGAGTGGACTTCCAAGTTACATTATGGCCTTTTGGAATAAAGGGGTAAGATTTTGGTTTGCAGGTAATACTTGCACAGTGAGGTCATTGACTTGAACCTTGAAGGTCTTGCAATTAAGCCTCGCTGTCTTAGTTATAATCAAGCCCTGAATTAAGTCTTAGTGCTACATTAGATTTTTTTCTCATGGTCTTAAAAACACTTCAGTATCTCTCTTCTGTCTCCTATCTGCTTTATAGGCTTGTTGGCATTGTAAGGGTGTGAAGAGTCCCTTTTCACCCAGTAATTTCCTGGATGTGGATCTTCTGTTGTTGTGGTGGGTTGACTCTGACTGAATCTAAAATCACCTTCCCTTCACCCCTCCCTTCTTCTCAGGCTTAACTTTACTCCCAGTCTTCTCTATGTCCTTACCCCCAGAGGCACATGGGGATGGAGAGCGGGGGTTGCTGTCAGTCCATAACACGGTGTCTCTGCTGCTCCCTCCTCCTCAGTGGGGAGGACTCTTCACACTCGTCTTCTGCTCCAGTGTGGGGTCCCTCCCGTGGGCTGCAGTTCTTCATGAACTGCTCCAGCATAGGTCCCTTCTGTGGGGTGCAGACCCTCAAGAACTGACTGCTCCAGTGTGGGTCCCCCATGGGATCACAAGTCCTGACAGCAAACCTGCTGCAGCGTGAGATCCTCTCTCCATAGATCTGTAAATCCCATTAGGAGCTGCTCCAGCATGGGCTTCCCATGGGGTCACAGCCTCCTTCAGGCATCCACTTGTTCCACCATGGGCTTCCCTGGCAGCAGGTGGATCTCTGCTTCAGTGTGGCCTTCATGGCTGCAGAGGCAGGTCCTCACCAGGAGCTCCACCACAGGTCCTGGGGGAATCTCTGCTGCAGCACCTGGAGCACCTCCTCGCCTCCTTCTTCACTGCCCTTGGTGGCTGCAGAGCTGTTGCTCTCACATATTCTCACTCCTCTTTCTGCCTGCAATTACACCCTTCCCCCCTCCCTTCTTAAATCTGTTATCCCAGAGGTGCTACAGCCATCACCGGTTGGCTCAGCCTTGGCCAGTGGCAGGTCCCTCTTGGAGCTCCATCAGACACAGGAAGCTTGTAGCAGCTTCTCAAAGAAACCACTCTTGTAGCCCACCCCCTCCAACCAAAACCTCGCCATGCAAACCCAGTACAGTTGTATATATACACAGTGGAGTATTCTAGTTAACTGGAAAGTCAATAAAGTTCAGTAAGAACTACATGAAGAAGGCATTAAGGCTGGACCACCAGGTCAGGGGTAGTTACGCAGTACTTTAAGCTGTCTTCAAAAGTGCAGCGCCTTCTGGTCTAAGCCAACAAAATCTCAAGCACATACTCAACACAGGCTTCGTGAGCACCTCTGCAGAAGGCCTGCTGTCCTCACTAAAGTCAAACATGTCCTCTCTTGGGTCAGGCCAAAATGCTCAGCACCCTGTATCAGAGTCCCGAGGGAACTGAGAGCAGCTTGGGTGTTCAGGGGAAGGCTGTTTTACCTAACCAGGAACAGCTGAGTGTTGTGGTTTGTATAAACTGTTTGCCATATATGTGTGGCATGTGGCAGTAAATGAAACACTTACTTTAAAACTTATTGAAGTTCTTTCAGCAAAAAAATTAATGTGGAGTTGGCTTTTATGCCTTGTTTCAAATGAAGCAGAGATTTATACACCTTATTATCCTAATTTTTTTCCAGACACTGCCCTGAATATCTCTGGTATCTTATGGGAAATTAAATATCAGAGTTTTTCAAGAGATCATTTTTAATTTCCCATCTATGGTACGAACAAAAAAAAAAAGAGTAAGTCTAATGAAGTGGCATGTAGTCAAATGTTCAGACTGTAATCATCCACCAAGTATTTAAAGCAATCTGAATGAAACTTTTCAGACAGCCAGGCTAGGTTCCTCATACTCCTGAGCTTCTGAGAGATGCCAGCAGGCTTTAAGGTTAACATTTTCAGGCCTGGGTGCTTAAGGTTAGGCATCTTGTCCAACAAGCTGACACCTATGGGGGAAAAAAACCCTGTGGTTTGTGTTTTGGATGCAGAAATTCACAGCTCTCAGTAAGAGACAATGATAACACACCACACAGTGAAAAACAGCAGCTGTAGCCTTACTGCTTGCATTTGAATCTGGCAGTGTGGTATTTATAATGGGTTATAGTGAGGTTTGTTTGGGTTTGGGTTTGTTTTTTTTCAAAAAGAGATAACAGATGCACTTTAAAAAAAAATGAGTGGGATTGATGTACAAAACTGTCCTAGGAGCTGCAGCAAACCCCACTTCCAAACCTGCTCACTCTGAAGTAGTGAGAAAAAGAAGAGGATTTACAATTTCTCACAGGCAAGAGAAAGCCTAAAGCCAAATAACTGAATTCTAAGCTGTACCTTCTGCCAGGGTGGATTTGTAGGTAGAGCTAAGGTGGCCTTACCCTCTCTTTTTCTCTCTCCTTGTGCCTCCCACCAGCATGGTCTTTGCTGTCACATGTGAAGGAGTGGCCAAGTCCCCTCTCTCCTTCATTTTCAGCTCTCCATCAGCTACTGCAGATGCAGTGAGTAAACATACTGACTTCAGTACAGTTATTTTATGCCCATTGAAGATCTTAATCTGCTCATAAAACAAATGAAGTCTTTCCAGAAGTTTCTGTTTCTTGTTGCCTACAATTTCTGCCTGTGGCACAGTAATCAGCTATCACTGAATTTTCTCTTTCTTTGGTATCCTGTTTTCCCTGAAGGTGGTCAGAATATTGTGATGAAAATATTCTTTTGACCAAATAGTTGATGTTTTATGAAATCACACATTTTCTTCTGCAGGTTTAGCTTTGTGGAATTTCTTTGTAAAAAACAAAGCAAAAAGTAAACTTTTTTTTATCACCCTTTTTTTCCTCTTTAAAAGAAATGAATTGTAAAGCTATAGTGCCCACTCCTAAGGAGCTGATGAGAAACTTCCAATAGAGCCTTTGCAATTTTGCTAGAGTTAAGATGAAAGTCCGCAGTTGCAAGGACTTCTTGGGTCACTTTATAGTGTAAAGCAGTAGTGTTGAAGGGCAGAACATAAACATTATTTCACTGTGAGATAGAATATCTGGGTATAATAATCCCTGTCAGTGTCTTGCAGGATCTTTAGTGTCCATGCATAGCTTGCTACTGTCTGCTCTGAAGAAAGCTGGCAGCTGGCAGCATTAAGAGCCTTCTGTTTTCTGTGCAGACTTCCCTTCAGAAAAGAATACAATGTCTGTATTTTACAAGTGTGCTAGATAGCTTCCTATGTTCAAGTTTGGGACAGCTACTGCTGCAGTCTCAGCGACCTGCTGTGCTGCTCACTGGAAACAATAATTTGAACATTTGAGGGGAAATTGCAATATTTATAATGTATTAAGCCATGGAACATGTGAAACCTGGTTTCCTGTGGATTTATGTCTTGAAAGTGAATTTCTGGAGCTCATTTGCCAAATGTATCTGGAGCCAAACCTGGACAGCACTAAGCTGACCCTCCCATTTTTGGGGAGCCAGGTGGCATCAACTTTGACTAAGTTGTGCGGCGCTCAGAGACATGAGCTGAACTTGCTCTGTCCATCTGTCCCTCTGGGCAAGGCCTTGTGCTCCTTGATTTTTAATAACAGATGAGCTGATGCTTCAGCTTACTTTAGTAGTGGCAGCTACTAGATTTCTAATGTAGCTTTTGGGGTTTGTTACTGTCAGGTATTTGATACTCTCAACTGAGAGAGCATATAGCTGTACACAGCACAGTCCAAAAAACCTAATTTCCTTTGAAAACAAACACAAAAACCTTTAATTACTGTAGCCCTGAATAATAGATCTCAATCCACAAGTGGCTCTACTGCAAGTAATAAACAGCCCTACTACGAATCATCCCCAAATCTCCTGCCTCAGATGCTCTTGAGCATCATTTCTGTGGAGGCAGCTGCAGTATGTGAGTCAAATATGTTCTTTATTTCAAAGGCTTTTGCTGCCTTCTGGCCATACTGAGCAATTCTATGATTTATTTTATAACCCTTGTCCCTCTTCCTTATATTGGGACTTATTTCATTGTACTGCAAATGAAATGAAATTGAAGATCCCTTTGAGAGAATATTCCTGTTTCTATATTTCTATTATAAACTGCTCAGACTAGTATATGTTCTGTTAAACAGTAATTGCTTCTGGCCCTGCTTGTGCAAATTGTCTTGCTGAGGTCAATAGATTTATCTACTTGTACAGCTGAGAAAAATATTTTAGCCCTTTTTCTGGGGCAAAAATGGTGACTCTGTGGCAGTGTAACATTTCCCACAGTCGCATCAGCTGAAAAACGCACCCACTTTCCACCTTTGATGCCATTCAACATTGGTTAATTAAAGATTTTGTTCTGATGGTTTCAGAGTAATACCTATTGACTTTTTAATTTAAACCTTTTTTTTTTTTTCATTTTGAAAGTCTTCATCCACTCCTGTTACAAAAGCTCATTCCTTTTTGACCTACGTAAGCCAAAATCCCATCTCAATCAAAATGAAACTCTTTAAGAACGGAGCATTTTGTGTGATTCTCAGCCAGCATTTCTTCCTTTTCAGCTCACCAAAAATTTTGAAAATGTATTATTTTTGGTGAGCTTTGAGCATATATTTAAATTATTCACCAGAGCTGTGAGGAATGGAAAAATTAGATTGTCTCACAGCTCAAATCAGATGCCAGGTCCATAGCAGCAGTAAATCAGCATAACTCTGCTGGTGTCAGGCGAGCTATTCAGATTTATGCAAGCAAGGAATCCAGCTCCAAGTATCTGGTTCACTGGGACTGTGCAGATGGAGTCTTCAGGTGAATATGGCTCGTAGCTGAGATCTTGAGAGGAAAGACTTGAAAGACAAAAGTATTACCTGACTAAGCCCAGGCGTTAGCATGTGATATCTGTCTTTTCAGTGCCAGGTGTTTGTGTAAAACCTGTGTGCCTGGCCATGTATTATATGAGTTTGCTTCTATCCTCCTTCATCAGGAATATTAAAAGTTGCGTGACTTCCAAGTCTTTCTATGTGCTGTTGATTAGCATTCCACCAGGATCACTAACCTATTAGAGTGTCTGTCACTATTGGTGGAAAACAGTCTTTTATTTCCTTCTCAAATGATTTTGCTTTTCTTCAATGGTGTCCATAGCAACACATACTGGTAGTGATGAGTCCCTGATTCTGTTGCAGGCTTTCCACAGCAGTGTCTTGCCAGTAACAACAGCTGACCCGACATTGTAAGGCTGCTCAGAGGCACGTAGCCACACTGGTTCTCCTGATGAATGGGAGGTATCTTCCCTGACGTGGCAGGTCAGTTCTGGGAAATGGCATGGATGATTTCTAACCTGACTAGCATCTTGTGTTACTCTGAACACAACTATGGGACCTGAACTTTGGAGGGTCCTTTGACTGAAACCCCTTTTCTGAATGTATATGTGCTTAACGTGGATTCCTCTGAATGTGTGGAACTATTTCTACAAGTATGAGTTAGCCACTCTAAGCTGAGTTAGCTTTAGTAACTAGCAGTCTGTGGAAGAGATTGTCCAGAATGTAGCCAGAGAAAAAGGAAAGCCTCTTGTCCCTTAATCTTCTCAATCTCGTCTCCTTGATTTTACTTTTGTATAAGGTAAAATTTCAAGGAACCGAGTAATCTGCAATATGGACTGTCTGTGGTGAAGGCTTTAAATTAGAACCAACAACCTAACATCAAATTCAAATAAGAATGACTTCATTGTCTAGACTGAAGCTGGCAAGGACAACAAAATGCTGTGCTGTGTGGTCTCCTGTGCCTTAACCTAATATTCAGAACTAATAGGAACAAGTCTTGGACTTAGTAAGATTTGGCTTTGTATCACAGTGTGCAGAGAGCAGGGACCAGATCCAGTAAGCTTTCTTCATGCAAGTAATTCTTGCTCACATATGTAATCAATGGGATGATTTGCTTAGGTAAAGACTCTCTGCATGTGTAAAAGCGGAAAGGAAGGGCCTGGACAAAATTCTGCAGTTTTTCTTTGTCTGACTCATACTTGTCTCTGGATTTGCTTTGTGCATGTGTTGGCACTGCAGTTGCCTCCAAGCCCCAAGTATGTATCTGCAGTTCTTTATGTTGTATTTTGAATGCCAAATAGACATCATGAGTTTCTCGTGCTCCCGTCAAAGAATCTGCATTTTGGAAGCAAGAAGTCTTGACTAAATGTCTGTTGCATTAAACAGAAGTGATTTGTGCTGGCTGCAATACCCCTGCCATCTTCATTTGTGCTAGTAGCGTGTCATTCCTGGTTTTCAATGACATTTCTTCCAAAGACAGCTTCACCCTGATGGCTTGGTGAAAGGGTCCCATCTGAGCTGAGGCCAAGCACAATGAATGTTGTGTTAACAGATGGACATTGCTGCAGTCAACAGACCATGCTTAAGTGTGAGTGCTGAGAGCAGAACTCACAGGTGGGAATGGCCAAATGTCTGTCTGTACTGTGGTTAGGGGGACATACCATTGCTAATTCTGCTGTGGGCTGACTTAACTGAAAAAAGAAATTCTTCCTTCACCACATAAGGAGAGGTTTTGGCCTGTTGGAATTGCTTGGGTGGTGCAAAGGAAGGTGGGGTGTAGAGAGACATTCTAATTAAGTCTCTATCCCCTTTTGTTCATAATCTTTTTAGGAAAGCCCCTATGGAATAGACCAAAATAAGCTCCTACCCCTAGCTGAATAGGTTGTCAGGGTGCAGAACTATATTCTGAAGACTTATGCATGTGTAAGGGGTGTGTAACATTTTTGTCTGAATGGAGCCCTATGTTCTCATAATTTATAGTAAGTAATCTTATTTGCAAAGCATGCCCTTACAGTTTTAAAAAACAAGTTAATTGACTTGCATAAAAATCAAACATGTCAAAGTTTTCCATCTCAACACAAACACCACATTGAGCAGCACATTGCTACAATAGCCATGATGCAGTCTGGGCTACCTATTGAGATATTTCATAAACCAAAATGGAATCTTAAAAAGTTTGTCAGTTTTGCATACCTCTGAGTTGCTGAATTTAGGAGTCCATTACTTGACTAATTATACAATGTTTTATTTTTTTCCTTGTGTAAATAAACAAAGTTGTGTCTGAAATTTGGCAGGGAGCACTAGAAGCCAATTAGAAGGTGTTCCCAATGTATTACAGTATTACAAACAAGATGCCTTTTCTTAGAAAGGTGAACACACCGTGTTTCTTTTAATGAGTGTGAAAATATACCAGTTGCTTAATCACTAGCGACTTATAAGCATAAGTGAGTCCTTTCTCAGGAATGAAAAACATAGCTTAGTTTCTTTACTAACAGATGACATTTTAATTTAAAGCTCCTGGTTTTGTCTGGAAGGGCTAAAACATCTGAATTATTTGAGAGTAAAATAAGGGGCAGAGGGAAGTATGAGAAAGGGGGAGAGATTTTCTTACCTGAGTAGACTTCACTCCCCACCTATTTGAGTGGTGAGGGTAGTGTGTCTCCTTGATTTGTGTCTGCAAAGCCTACTGTGTCATTTCTAGTACAGTTCATTCTCTCAGTCTTGCACTTTAGCACCAAACCAGACCTAAAACTAAAGCACTGTTAAGTCATGGATGTAGAGTTATTAAAGGGTAAATTATGCTTCTGCATGTTGTACGTGTGTGTTGGAGCACAACAGCATCCCTGAAAGAGCGAGCTCCAGGAAGCCTGGTGAATCAGCTGTAGTTTCTTGCCTTGTTCCTCTTCTGCATGAAAACCAGGGATGCAGCCTTGACTTACCTTGAAAGGGTAAAGCATCCTCCTATGCAGCCTGGAAAAATCACATTATGTAGGCTCATTGTGAAGCAATAAAGTTATTAAGCTGGATAAGAGAGTGGATATAACAAATAGCTCCATATAGAAATTCTTTATCCTTCTTTTTCTTCAAATGTTTGTCTAGAAACATAAAGATCACTTGATTTATGACTTGTTCATCAAGCTCCAAATCAGATGATGTTGCATGGAGAGCAGTGAATCTGTCAGCCTGGTATTACTCTGCTGCAGCCAGTGGAGTGGTGCAAATGCCACAGGACGGGCACATCCCTCGCTGCACGTCACAGGGCTTATGGCAGCAGCATGGCACTTGCCAGTAGATAGAAGGGGGGAAGAATCTGGCCCATCATGATTTTTAATCCTTCTCATAAAAATGAAATAAGCCTTGGGAAAACTCTCCAATGTTATTTAAAAATAGAAGAATGACTGTTAGTGGTTTTATATGGATTACATAAATTACTAGTTTATTAGAAAAAGGGATAATTTTCAAAAGAGGGAATTTCCCTCAAAGGGAACATTTAACTTCTTTGGGTTACTTTATGGAGATTTTATTTTACGTTTTGTTTTAGAGCCCAAATTTTCCTCTTTTTTTTGTCAAATAATGCTTTTCCTGCTTCAGAGCTCCACAGCCACTTGTGAGCCAGCCCTGTGCTGCTCAGCACCAAGGCACATGCTGGTGCTCAGGATGGTACTGTGTGGAGCTTTGGTCATAGTCTGGGCATGTACTCTTAGTTCAAGACAAAGGTAATATTAATGAGTGATGATTTAATCCAAAGCCAGCTATACCGTCCAGATGTAATTATGTCAGGTAGACACATTAGATTCCTAAGGCAGAGGTTTAGTGTCCCTGGGTCCAGTGGAGCACAGTTAACAGCCTATTTACCATTCTTTGCTCTAAATCGTGGTCACAATTTTCATGCAGCCTTTATAACAACATAGCAAAAGCAGTTTGGGAGTCCATGAAAGTTAAATGAGTGCAAATTGCCCATGGGCCAGCCATCCTGCCTAGAGCAGACTCTCCCAGACAAGGTGGTGAGAGGCACCGAGGATGAGAAGGCCATGATTGGTGAACTCCTTGTGTGCTTGGGCAGATGTCGATCAAAAGCAATTTCTGCTCCCTGCTCAGCAGGATCTGGGGACGGGGATGAGGCTGTGACTGTGACTGCCTCCCAGAGTTAGTCTTAGAGTGGTGCTGCTTGCTTCCTTCCTTCTCACCACTCACAGTTTTAATGAAGAAGAGGAAGAATGTGTTTTTTTTTCATGGCAAGTTGGTCTTGTTGATAATTGTTTTTGTTTTAGTAACGCATCTGAAAATGTTCAGGTTCAGGTTCTGAAAAAAAATGATGATGCTCTGACTGAGCAGCAAACTTCCTGTTAAAGGCAGGGAAAAATCAGGTTTGCTTGTAGAATTTTTTTGGTTTTCAGTACCCAAAAGCAGAGGGGGAGATCTCTGTTCAAAACTCAAACATTTCAGCTTTCTGTCAATGAAAACGAAAAAAATGTCATTGAATTTTTTGTGGCGAAATAGTTTCTAGTCCAGTCCTGAGATTTTCCAGGACATTTACAGAATAGTAGGCTATGTCTGCATGGGGACACAGGAGGCCAGAGCTCAGTTCTCTGCTTTGTCAGAGGCTTTTGACAAGCTACATAATCTAATTGGGTATGTCTGTATGCCCCGATAGAGGTAGCCCAGGGCTCTGCTGGACTCAGTTCTGTCTGGTTTGGTAGAAAACCACTTCAAGCAAGCTCAGCTTCCTGTCTTTGCTGTCTCCTCAGAGAAACCCTCCTGCCTGCCCATGTTCAGCTCAGTGGGCATGTCTCCTCTGTTCTTCACTGTCTTCCTTTTCCCCTTCCCATTCACACCTGAGTCCCCACTTCTGCTGCCACTCCCACACTCCCAAGACTGATGGTGGGTTGTTGGGCAGCACACCCCTGCTGAGGCTGCCCCTGACTAGGCTCACCCACAGTAAAAGAGGCTTGGCTTCAGGGCCAGCCTGGGGATGGATGAAGCCTTCCCTCTCCATCACACAACACCTCAAGTGTCCAGAATGCCAGGTGGATGATGGTGCTTCGGAAAGCCTCGGTGACACCAGTTGCCCACAGACAGTCTCCAGGCTGTCTACAGGGTTCCATGGGGTCAGAAGAGAGACACATCCTGAGAGCCACTCTGTCACATAATGACTGCTTTTCTCTCTCAGTTTTTCTTCTGTAAAATGGGAACAATATCCTTGACCTGTTTTCTCTCTTTAGCTTGTTAGGGCTCTGTGTCTATATATGCCACCTCCCTTTTGTAGCTGCAGAGACATGTCTGTCAAAGGTTCCCTGGTATTACTCCTAGGGAAAGAATATACATATGTCTAAATACACCCTTTTGTTCAGAATTTTATAAGCATTTCACTTTACTGAGAAAGATCCTCAAGTGTTGTACATTTGGCAAGTGTCCACCAAAGTGAGAGCAGATCTACCAGCTTACACCAACTGAGAAGCTTGGCTCCAAAGTATGCTTGAAAAATAAAAGTCAGCTTGATGTAGGAATCCTTTTGTTAATACAATTAGCATATTCTGTATTTACAGCATTTTTTAAACTTCTGTTTAAAATAAATTCCTGAAGCCCTGAATAAATAAATAGTTGTACAGAAGACTCCTCTGTAGCCATGGAGTTGCCAAAAATTATCAGTAATCCTCAGTCAGATGGAATGTACAGTTGGCAAGGGAATGGCAGGAAAAAGTCTTCACCAGTTCTGCCTCGTATTCCCATACAATGAGAGATGCCAAGTTTTTCCATTAGTGTCTGTGATGCAGTTGAAGATGGGAGTGTTTGTCATTAAGGAGACCTTGTTTTAGTTAAATAACCAGTGAAGGGCTCAGTTCAGTTGCACATTTTTCCATCACTAGACGTTGATTTCACATGAGCTGCTTTATTTTGTTAACGAAATCTTACCCTCGTTTCTTCTCCCTCTGCATTTAACTCAATTTAGGTCAAAACATAGAACATGCAAATGAAGAACCACAAGTCCAACCCACTAGTGACGTGGTTTGAAAGTCCTGAATAAAAATAAAAATTATTTACAGACTAGTCTGGGGCAATGTATGCCTTGAAAAACTGACAAGCAGGATCCTGGCAGCTGAAGTGTGCATTTATTTAGGCTTTGACACCACTAGGATTTATAACGCTGGGGGGTTGGTGTTTTTTGGAAAGTGACTAGTGATTTTAAGGGCCTTTATTCTGAGTGACGAAATTTAGACAAATGAAACTGGCATGTGCTCCCTGCTTTCTGAAACACTGCTTTATTTAAGCCCTGTGTAGTAAAGCTTCAGGCTCTTGAGGAACCCCCAATCACTTGTCAATTGTGTGTATCTTGGCCCCTGGGCACAGTGCATGTAAGTGGATAATGGGCCAAGAGCTGTTTTTATTTAAAACTGTGGAATTCCCACTCGGTTCAACAGGAATTACACCTGTTCAACCAAGGGCAAACTTTGGCCCAGGAGTTGAAATCTGAAGATACTGCTGCATCAGAGAACAGTCACACCACGCAATCACAGCCTGGCTGCGAAGTTTTGTTTCAGAGTACTATGCCTCAAATTGCCCCAGGGGAGGTTTAGATTGGAGCTGAGGAAAAGCTTTTTCCCTGAGAGGGTTGTCAGCCCCTGTATCAGGCTGCCCAGGGAAGTGGGGGAGTCCCCAGCTGTGGAGCTATTGCAAAGACACGTAGATGAGGTGCTGAGGGCCGTGGGTTAGTGGTGGGCTTGGCAGTGTGAGGAGAGCGGTTGGACTTGATCTTAGAGGTCTTTTCCAACCAAATGATTCTATGATTCTAATCCCATACCAAGCACACCATGAAGATGAAATAACAAAGTAGTAAGAAAGTAGGAATCTGCTCAATCTGAGGTTTTCCAGTCTGGATCCAACCCTAATAAATTTACCTACTACATGTTCCACTGTTAGATTTATGTGATTGCATTGTTCTACACCAACAGAAAAATTATAAACACTGTGCTGCTTAGAAAATGTATCTTCTGAAAAAAATAGTAGCTCAGTTGCAGACTTTAAGCATGTAGAAATGTTTAATAGTCAGAAGAGTAGAGCTGTAGTTGTAGAAGTGACTGTGCCTGCAGAACACTCGCATCTTTTTGGTTAGCCTTGAAGGTAGATGTCTGAGAACAGAAAAATTAAGAGAGATTGAAAAGATTTGCCATCATTGCCACGATTAAGCTCCATTCAAACATAATTTTTCAGTGTTTTCCTGACCTGCAAAACATAAAGGTGAAGTCTGAACTACTTAAGGACTAATACAGCTGCAGATTAAATTAATATCTACATTATAGCAGCTACTTACTGTGACTGTCAAAAGTTAGTTTTACCCCAGAGAGAAGGTACAAAGAAAACAATGGAGGGTCTTCTGTGTAAAATGCTGAAATCAGATCTGAACAGTCATGCAGAGCTGTGCAGATGTAATACAATCTAACCTTTTCATGTTTAGACCAAAGCATTTTCATTTAACATTATACTTAACGGAACAGCTTTCAACCAGCCACAAAGAAGTGACCTGGCATGTTTTGACTATAATAAGCATTGATTCCATGCCTATAAATTTTATAGTTGAATCAATTACACTCATTCTTTGTAGGATTAAAGAAAACGTTCCATTTGCAATGGAATTTTTTTTATTCTCATGACAAAGGGCAATTGAAGGGGGAAAAGAAATAAGTGAGCAATGCTAAAATTCATCAGAAAATGCCTAGACTGTGTTCAACTGTCTATATAGAACATGTCAGCCTGTGGAAAGATCCACAAACACTACAAATATTTCTTATTTCTCATGAAGTGAGAAAAGGAATAGCTGTAGTATTTCACTTCCCAAAGCAGTTAAGTAATGTCACTCAGATCTCACTGCAGATGGGCCTGTGCCATCAGACTCAGAACTGAACAAGAAGGCACACGTTTCTCTGTCAGAAACAGTAGACTGGCCTTTGGGGTGAGCTCTGTTACATTTTCTTCTCTGCCACAAGCTTCCTTGGGTAACTCACCTTTCATCTGACAGTATCAAGCGTTCAGGCTCAGCACTGGGTTTTTAGAGTGCTCACTCAACTGGATCTTTCCACTTTTTGTTGGGACTGCTGGAACACAAATCCTAATTATCTCTGACGCAATTGAATTATGTCTGTGAAATGTATTATTCTCTTTGCTTTTTGCCTGTTGAGTGGTACTGTTGCAAAATCAAGTAGTAGGGAAACAGTACAGCTCCAAAAATCTTTGGGTTTGTGGTTTCTGTGTTTGGCCACTGAAGTTATATGGCGGTTTTGAAGTACTTTTCAGATTACTTACCATGCTACTATTATAAAGCAGACAGATTCCTAGATGTTCACAGACAATACACTCAGATATGGAAAGCTGTTGTTAGTCAGAGTCCATCTGTCAAAGCAAGGAATAAAAGCCAGAATAGAAGCTCTTCCCTTTGAGCCACAGCTCATTCTGGGCTGGAAACATCCACTTCACTACATTGAAGTGACAGATATCAACAACACAAACCAGAACTCTTCACAGTCTCCAAAACTCAGACAAATTTATGTACCACAGTAGTCTTTATTTACAAGTGTTCTGAGTCGGGTGCCAGTCCAGAAGTGCTGAAGATTACGTCATACCTAAGGACTGAAATCATATCCTTGGTTTAGTCAAAAGCAACTGAGACACAATTTATATCCTAAAGTTTGGGGGGTGTGTTACAATACCTGTTCCAATGTATCCACACAAAATTTTGCTTTAAGTCAGCAAAATCCAGTGTGTGACTCAAACAAAACCAGCACAGTGAGCCATACATTTTCAGCCACAGGCAGCTAAATACTAATATAGGATGTACATGCATTTCTGCAGTTGCACAGTCCTTGTTGTCAGTCCCTGTACTGCAAAGCAGTGCCAGTTCAGAGGACAGCAAAATGTCTTTGCCCAGACCAGCTTGCTCCACTTTGTTGAGGGATCCTCTATATCAGTAAAAGGTCTTCCAAGGAGAAGAGACAAAAGGAGCTGTTGGCTGCTCTTTTGCAGTATCTGAAGGCCATGGCCTGGGGCAAATGCAATCATTTTGAGTAATGGAGTGCAGTAGCTGATCAAGGTGGACTAATTTATGATGCTTGATTGTATAGTTCTAGATTAATTGTACTTTTTTTCTCTTCCCAGTTACTCTAAGTACCTGACAACACAATGCCTAAGCAAATTTCCATGAAATGAAGGGGGGTATAAGCAGCTTCTTTTGAAGGATACACTGGATGTTTTACATCAGAAACAGTTAAATGTCACTGAAGCTTCTAGAAGCTACTGCTAATGACTTTTCAGTTATTTGGACTGTCTTCAAGTAGATGAGGTTTTAAAAACTCTTGTGGCCTAAAAAACTGTGAAAAAAATACTGATCTCTTTTTGCTTCCTTTGTCAGAAATGAAGGAGTTCCTGTGTGACCTGCCCTAGCTGGTGCTGCTCTGGCAGGGGGGGTTGGACTGGATGATCTTTCAAGGTCCCTTCCAACCCTTAAGATTCTGTGATTCTGTGAATATAGTGCAGTGCAGACAGCCTTATAAGCATGGGCAAAACAGCAGATTATCAGGAGAACTGGGAATCCACGAGCAGCTGGAAACACTGAATTTCTTTATACTCCAGACTGTGTATATTGTGATGTTTGATATCTGTGGGAGCATGGATAGATAGCCATTTCAAGAAAACACATATGTATGTATTAAAATCCCATTTAGTCAGTGAAATTTTGGAAATGCATAACTTTTAAGGTCTGTTGATGCAAGATGATTTATTCAATATTTAAAGATGCCCTTCAAAGATTCCCTGAAGCCAGGCTGGCTTCTGTGGTCAGGCAGTTCTGACAAGGTGACGATGGATTTCTTTGTCAGGAGTTTTATTACACTCACAAAGAGCATGCCCTGGTTTGCCATCATTAGCAGCCTAATATGGTGAGTGATAATGCAACATTTCCCTGATTGTTTTACTTTTTATTTTTAGAATAGTAGCATTTATGTAACAGTCTTGGTAGAGATTTAGGGTACAAAACTCCCCAATTGAGGCTGCAGCTATTAACCTCGTGTTGTGTTTATAAAAAGCCATTTTAATACTGTGCTGCATAAAGTATGTATAAAAAGAAAAGTCCATTACAACCAAGGGGATTTTCAATGAAGTATTAGCCTGGTAAGAGGGTTTAATAAGGTTGGTGCTTTTTTTTTCCCTTCCTTTTTTTTGTTTAAACAAAAAAAAAAAATCAAGGCACAACTTAGTATAAGCAGTTAATGTGCAGTTTTGGTGCTACAGATTAAATTGTGCAGGCAAAAGTACTGCAGGGGTTTTGTAAAGACATATATTCAGTTCATTGATACATATAAATAAGATTATAGCCTTTCCCCTGTATTTGCATTAGCCAAGACAAGTATTAGACATCATAATACAGAATGGTTATTCAGAGTTCACTAATTATGGCTTCGTATCTTTAAATGAGATTATAATATGGCCAGCTCTGGATCCTGGTACAGCCTGACTGAGTTATGCTGTGACACTTGGAGGCAGCAGAAAAATAGCCTGGAAAAGAAGTCCACACAATATTTCCATATCTCTGTGTGTGTGTGTGCAGGTTAAGAGAGAAAAGGGGTCTTGACCTCTTGGTTATGAGCAATTGCTCCAGAGCTGAGATTTCGGGTGCTGTCAGCTGGCAGTGCAGGTGCTGAAGGTAAATAATAGCAGACTGCATTAAACCTGTGAGTGAGGAATCGAGCGTGGCTGCTTCTCACACACTCCCACACATTCCCACACAGCCCCAGGGATAGTAGAGTTTGCCCTTGTGGAATGCTTTCAAGGACTATCCCAAAGATTTCTGATTCACCTGAACATGTGGCCATGCAGTTGTTACATTGGCTCTGGACTTCAGTAGACCTTTCCCAGTTCTATGCTGGCCAGGATGGCCTTTAGATGTGTAAGTAGACAAAGCTCTGTGAAAAACAGAATGTGAGCTGTGTGAAGTTCTATTTTGAATGTGACTTTTATGGGGCAGATTTCTACAGAGCATCCTTTTTTTCTTAGAAGCCTGTCAAGTCTCTGCTGCTCTTGCCCTCTTCTGCCCTTGACAGTTTTTGAACAGTTGCAGTTGTTGGGTGGCAAAGGGTGCAGGACAGAAGTGGCCAGGTTTTCCTTTCATTCCCTGTTGAGCTCCAGCCTAACATGTTTAACATCATGTGTAAATTACAACTAATGTCTCAGAACTCAGTGTAACTGCAGTAAGATACGGAAGAAGATGATCAAGCATTCAGTACTCCCTGCTGTAAACTGCTCTATAGTATTGCTCTGAGCTCTTGCTACTAACCATGCTTCACCCCAGGGCTGGCTGCTTTTCAGTGATGAATGAAGCCACCCTGTGTCCAACATGTCTGTTTTGTTTTAATTCTGCAGAGCTCATCAGAATCTTCTGGGATGAAAGGCACTCTATAAGTGAGTGGGAGATTGTTGTTTTTATTTGGATTTGGAAATAGCCTTTCTGAAAATAGTAACTAGTAGATTAAATGCCAAGCCAGGATGAGGCAATAGTGCTTTGTACACAGAGAGGATTATTAGAAATATTTCTTTAGAATGATACCCAGAATGTGAATTACTCAACTTGCCAGGTTACTTATGAAACAGAAAAAGTTACAGAAGCACTTATGTAACAGTGTTTTTCCAGAAAAAATAGGTGGTGATTTTTCTTAGCAGTTCAATCTGCTAAATGGACTAGCATCTTGCAAAACCCTCTCACTGCTTTTCCTCCCAAAACTTCTTGAAGTGGACGCACACAAAAGCATATCCATGGGTAACAAAGAGCAATCTCAGATGTTTTTAAGTAGGCAATGGGATACAAGAACAAGCTTGGACTATTTGATGGGTGAGAAAGGTCAGTTTGTTTTTAACTTCTCTGCATATAAATCATCTATGAAAAAGTTTATTTTGCAAATGTCTTGAGCAGTACAAACAAGCAATACAAAGTTCAGTCATGGGGGGTGGAAAGTTGGCCAAAAGGGTCTCTTGACATGCCTGGCTTCATCCCTGTTCCACCAGCACTCCATTACACCATGGCAACAGGAAGCCCAAATTAGCCCCTCTCTGCACAGCAGCGATGTGAAGAGGTTGGGTGTCAATGCAAAGTGACTCCTGCAACGTTCACCTCACCTAGTGTTTATAGATTAACTACTGCTCCATCTCCTTTTGGAAAGGCTGGCTGGAATGCTCACTGTTTGGGGCTGAATTCTTCTAGAAATGTAATTATTATTGAACACAAGAGGAAAAAGGTTTAGTCAACTTCTAGACAAATATATGGGAGGTCTCTACTGTTACAAAGTGATGTTGTGCCTACCACTTAGGCTGCCTAATAGCATGTTCAATTTTGGGTACTGACCTGACAGAGCTGTGCTTCAGAGGCTGTATAATTTAGCCCTTGAAAACAATGCTTCTTGATGCTTATTTTTTATAGTATTTTAAAACTTACTATAGACCAACAACAATAAAGAATCCTTCCTCCTTGGTTCTCCAGTAAAGGCCCAAGTGGGTGTTTATGTTACTCCTTTAGTGGGCATTTCTATTTTATGCCCTATTTTTAAAATGCATTTACAGATTTCTTTCTAATTCAATTTTATGGGTGAATTTACTTCTCATAAGTGAGTGATTAATAATACTGGCTCAAGTCAGATGTAGTGGGGTAGGCATTATGCAAACTTCCCTGCGTGGCTCTGCCAGGGCATCTCAGTCTTGACCTATTTTACCCTGGAGAGCAGGCTGCCCAGTCGCGTGATAGTCATGGCACGTGGCTTGACTTTTTCACCATATGCCACCAAGAAAAGCCTCCAAGGAAGAATTTTCCTCTGGAGTGTCAGTGGCATAGTTCTATTATTTCTGCTGCTGACATACATGGTGCTGTACTGGCACTAATAACAGCAGGAGAACCTGACTGGGAGCTTTGCGCTTGGCTCCCATGGAAACAAAGAGTAGCCTCAAAGAGTAGCCTAACCTTCCTGCCACTTGGACAGGGTCTGAAACTCCAGCACCTGAATAATTTCAAGGATGTAAATAGGAGAGTCATCTTTTTAAAGTTAAGCATGGGCTGAAATCCTTTGTTGCCTGTGAAAGTCCAAACCAGCAGAAGCAGTAAAACAGGGTAGGTAAGCATGCCAAAGGCTTGAAATCAAGTCATTAGAAACTAGAAATCAGTGTATCACTAATGTATCTATATTAAAGCCTACTTTAGAAATGCAGTTAATGAATAAGATTCTCTTGTTCATCCTTGCATGCTGTTCCTTGAGAATCACATCTTTCCCATGTGTTCAGAGGAGCTCATGACAAATATGAGGCCATTTGTAACAACATGATCTGAAGTAATTATAGGAGTAACTCTATTTCTAAAAGCTTGTCATGCCTGCTGTATTTCCCAATGACTCCTTCCCAGTCCTGAAATGCAGATCTATGTTCATGGCTGCAATACGATTCTGAGTCAATACTGTGACCTCTTCAAAAATCTTGCCAACACCAAAACCATGAAGTTATAGCAGCTCTGAAAGGTACAGGTCTGACCTTTACTCAGTATGGTTTTTGAAACCATAATCTTGAGTATCACTTGTTCTTTGACGTGTTCTTTGACATGTTCTGTCTCACAGAAATTCCCACCTCTTCTATTCATCTGGAAAAGAATCTTATCTTTGCAATGACTGTCACAATAGAGCATTTCTAGAAAGCAAAATTCTCTGTGACAGCTGTTCCAGTCTTTCTCATTCTATTTTTAGACAGTGGACACATCCCTCAGCTGATATAATGTCAAGTAGCACCATTAGTTAAACTTACATTTTTAGTAGCCAGAGTTTAGCCCCAACCCTTTAAAAGTTTTGTTCAAATCCACTTTTAACTGTGACAGTCTTTAGTGTATTTCTTTTAGATGCCTGTTAGATTTTTTTGTAAGATACACATACTTTCTATTAGCAATGTTGCCAGCCCTCTTAATACTTCATGTTTATTCATAAAGGCCTGGCTGTGGGACTTGCATGAAGACATTAGAATACCAACTTTCAAGTTTTATGTTTAAAATTATATCTCTCACTACTGTGGTTATAAAGTTTGGACACATTTCCTAGGACAAGAAGGCAAACAGGAGCCAATTAATATTTACAGACTATGGTAAGAGGTTAGGTTTTTTTCTAAAAAGACATTATAATTCTGATTCTGCTACATCATTTCTTCAAACACTTCATAATGCTGTAATAGATACAAATTACCATCAAAGGCAAAAAGGGCTCTGGACCAAATGAAATGATGTTGCAGTTCCATGAAGAGAAATTAACTGCAGTGTATAAATAATGCCTGTGCTGCTGGACTAGAATTAGCCACGCATCACACAACTCATCTGATAACACTATTTGTTGTTTTATTTTTGATCCCAGAGAGAGTTCTCATTGTCCAGAAAAGTCTAATGAAAAGTCTTATGACTTTTGACTAATGAGAGTCAATGGGGATTTCAAGTAATGCTGGTAAATACTGTAAGGTTAGAGCAAGGATGGTTGCTGAGACATTTTTAGAAAAGATAAATTGATTCAATAACATTGGTATAATTGAAGGGTGTTCCCCAGACACCAGAATCAATGCTGCCACAGCAGAATATTGTACATGGAATAGGGAGATAGTCTATATTGGGATATGAAGTATAGAGTGCACCTACACTCTTAAAAGTAAGCTGAAGTACTGAACAGAGACCCTTGTATTGCAGGACTTCATTTGGAGCAATGGTACACTCTGGGATGTACTTCCTGCATTATTTTCAGCACAGATTTTTAGGCCACTTCATAGGGAAGTGGCTATTTACATGTGGAAAAAGCAGCAATGTCTTCTTAACCACAAACAGGATTTCCAGTGAATAGCTAATGTTAGGCAAAGTAGGCATCTACAGTAAATAGTCATGTGGTTACTGTAAGTGCATGTTTTATAAATATATATATATATATATATATGCATTGTACCCACATTTTCTTTCCCCTTTTGAAAATGAAGCTTT
This sequence comes from Urocolius indicus, assembly GCA_013401255.1. NCBI lineage: Eukaryota > Metazoa > Chordata > Aves > Coliiformes > Coliidae > Urocolius > Urocolius indicus. Next base: position 325,639 of record WBNH01002002.1, read on the forward strand.
CATATCCCAGGTTGCAAGACAGGATCTTTATTTCTAGGGCCTTATATAAATGACTTTCTTATATTCCTTGGAATATATATCACAACGATTAAGCTCTAATACACTTCATTACACATTGTCTTTATTCATCCCGTGTTCTTCAAGACAGTCATTATGGAAATTGCTTATGAAGAATGTTCCATGAGACAACTGAAATCCCAGTGGAGTATCTTAAGGAAAATTCTGATTAAGTAAAAATAAGACTGATCCTGTAATAGGTTTTGTTTCCTGGTGAAAACTGTTCTATATGCACCGAGTTGCTAAGAGTTTTTACAGTCAATCCTTGCAGAACTCCATAAAGAAGCTTCCATCACTCCTCCTAGCTTTCACTACTGTAAATCCAATCTAAAACCTGGTAAACAAAGAAGGATCTTCATGAAAGAATTTAACATTTGCTCCTTGGGAAAGTGTAAAGAGTGACAATCAGATAGGACTTTGCAGAGAAAATATTTACCTGCAATAGCATTGATGTCTCAGTAACTGTGAAAAGCATTTTTCAATGAATAGTCAATGTTTGGCTTAAACTCAAGTGGCACAACAGCAAATTCAAGTTGGCAGGTTTTGTTGACCTGCAGACCTAATTATTTACACTCTCCAGGTATTGTGACCTTTAAGGAGCGCATTTCAGATTGAAGTAAATGGATATATGCCAGTTTACACCCACTGTAGAACCAGTCCTTAGTTTTACACCCTGTTCTTAAACATTCTGAGTCAAAACCAAAGTACAAGGATCTATGGAATTTAAGTAATTTCTGGATGTGCTTCTGGACTCATACCCAAGAGAACTTGGCCCCTTCCCTTCCCTTCCCTTCCCTTCCCTTCCCTTCCCTTCCCTCCCCTTCCCTTCCCTTCCCTTCCCTTCCCTTCCCTTCCCTTCCCTTCCCTTCCCTTGAGCTTCAGAAGATGCCTTGAACGTATTAGTTTATGCCTTCAGAAAGGCACTCAGCCGTTTCAGCAGTTCCTACCTACATAAAATATTATTTGTCAAGGCCTAGTCCCTTCATTGGTGAATACTGGGGGAAATCAAGAGGAATATCACTCCCCTGGCTACCAAAAATTGAGAATCTTTAGTAAAGTTCTCACCTAAGGAAGGAAGGAGAGGGAGTGAAGGATATAGCAGCACAGAACACGTAAACTATAAAGGCAGAAGTGGCACTTAATGTTTGCCAACATTCTCTTAGTACCCTGTCCACTGGAGTACACAGGTGTAATTAAAAGTCCAAATTAAGCTGTAAAGGAAATCCATGGGAACTCAGCACAGAAACACTAGCCAGACTATCAGGAACAAAACTTTGTCACTGGAATTTGAAGAGCTCTTTTGCCAAGTTCACAGAGCACTTCTGGAGTCCTTTGCGTGAAGAGCACTTCACTGACGCTGCCTCCCACCTCTAGATGCTAACAGACAATTCATTTTTATCCCTTGAGCAATAGTCCTCATACCGTGGAAAAGTCTGGAGAAGCACATGGGCATTTAATGCAAAGAACTGCAGCTGTCCAACACAGAGCAGCTGGGAGTATTTGAGGGTTCTGCGTTGGTGAATTTGTTGCAGAAAGTCATCAAACTCTGGCCATGGGAATTCCATCCATTTTCTTACAAATAATCACAGCAGGACAAATGAGAACCTTCCAAATCTACTTATTTAGCAAATGGAAATACATTTCTAGAAATAAATGTCTTAATTTTGCTCATGTATTGCTATGATAAGGATTTCTACATACACCTAAGGACATCTGCTTGAACTGTGAGGTTTAGCCTGTAGAAAAGGGCACAACACAGTGTGAAGTGGGGAGATTTCAGGGCTTCCTGGCTCAGTGTGTGACATGGGTGCTCTGAAAAAAAGCAACAACTAGCACTAACTGCAGCTGTGGTGTTATTTTTCCATAGAAGAATAAGAGTTTCTCAAAACATATTTTGACTTTTCATTCAACATTGTGATATTTAGGAAGGAATTTTGGATGAAAATCAGCAAAAGACAAAGAGTGAAAGAAGCTGTTCCTTGGACCCATTGCAAAATCGTCAGTCAGGTGTTTGCTGAGACAGTTACTTGGAACGTGAGATAACTGCCTTCTAATCCCTCTGATTCAGATTTAAAGCTTATCCAGAAGCTTTACACTAATTGTTAGTCTGGAATTGTTAGGTTTTTGTTTTCTTCTCTGATTTGTGCACATGAAAATTCAGAGGGACCTTTTTGTTCTGCAGGTTGCTTAGCAGTAGATACTAATATTTAACAATTCCTACAAAGTACAGTTTTTGGTTTCTAGCCTGGATTTCTCTCTGAAGCTCTACATAGCTGTCAAGAGTAGTTTCTGCACTTTTCCATCCTACTTTCACCTTTGAGTATGCATCAAGCCAGAGATCCCCACGTGTATGCACTGAGATTTCTTAGCAATTACAAAAAATTATGTTGTTACACTACACAGGAAAGACTGGAAAAATACTATAACATTTTCAATATTTCAAAGTCATATTTTTATCTGTTGGTTTTTAACTTACAACTGTGTGTATGTGGAACTGGGTGTGCCAATCCCATTAACAATAATGGGAGCAGAGGGCTTAATTCTCCACATGCTCTGCTGAAAACCTGCCCCCTTCAGAATACTGAGTGTGTAATTGATTTGGGCTATTTGTTGGAACTTGCCAAATGGATTTCTTAAATATTTGTAGCTAGTTTTGAAAGCACTCCCATCCTCAAGCAGACACACACATTATTAAAGGATTTGATTTGACATTTAACAATTTTGTATATTAATATTCCCCTCTTTTTGCTAAATCAACGTAATCCTCCTAAATCCCAGCATCAACAGTCATTACACCAAAAGAACAAGATGTTGCTGGTGTCACTGCGTTCCAGTATTGAGTTTTGTGTGAGTTTGGCTGATTTGGACTGATTTATATTCTGCTATTTCCTGAACTGTGAGCAGGACCTTGCAGGTTCAGCTCTTTTGAAACACTCACGTAAACAATCTCACTTCATTACTTTGAAGAAAATGGATTCAGTGACATCTGCTAGAGCGCTGACATTCTGTGACATGAAAAGGTTTCTTTTCACTCTCCATCCTAGCTAAGACTCAGCCCTGAGTACCAGGAGCCTGGTACATGGTGGAGATCTGATCTCAGATTGTAGGGATTCATGTCATTTTGAGCTACTCTGGATTTCAGCTGTTTCAGGCAAGAATGACAGCAAGAAAGTAGTTTCAATCTAATGGTTTCTAGTTCTTCCCATTGCCAATGTGAGCTGCAAACCAAAGAGCTGGCTTTCCTAGGACTTTTTTTTTATAGGTGTTCATTGTGTCTCATGACACTAAAGTCCTTTCTATGTCATTTCCTTCTATGATCACAAGATATAAACTGTGTTTTGCCATCCAGCCCAGACTGAATATTGCATCACTCAACAGATAATTCCGTTGCAATAAATTGGGCTACTCAGAAAATTTACCCTAAAGCCTCAGATGTGGGTGTGATGAAGTGAAGAAGATTCACTCACCAAGTGACTTCTTTATTCCAGTAGGTAGAGTGAAGAATGAATGTTGGCTCTAATTTTGGAGTCACTAGCCAAAAAGGCAAGGTCAGCATAGCAGGAAAATGTTGTAATTTGATGCTGGTGTAAACCAGCAGTAAGTTTCTACCCCAAAGGACCAAGAGGAAGTAATGAAAGAATAGTGACTCAGAGGTGTGTCTCTGAGTCACAAATGCCCTGGGGATAATCTTCAAGACAGTGCCATTACCACTCAACCCCTTGTTGGAGGCTGTGCCTAAAGGTACAATATACCCTATGTGATGAAGATTGATGTACTCATTCCGAGTTGTTGCATTCAGTAAGGTGAATGCTAATCCCAGATTCCCAGTGTGGACTATAAGTAGTCCAACTCAGGCAGCCTTTAGCTGAGGAATCTTTTGAGAAATGTGGATACTCAAAACTTTCTGTGGAAGATACTTAACTTGTTAAAACACTCTCCCATCAGACACAAGTCAAACCCAGGATCCCCCAATGAGTGGATACAGAACTGTGCTCATCACCATCTATTTCCCATCAGGGTTTTGTTCCGGTGTACCTGGCCTTATGCTGACACTGTGGAGTTGTTCAGGCTTGACTGCATGTCTCCAGGCTCTGTCTATGGTAAATGAGAGAGAACAGCTGAAGAAAGGCCTGTCTTCTCATCCCTCATCATGCTGCTGCTAACTGAACACAGCACACTGAGGACCTCAGGGAGCTCTTTCTGATCCCTTTTGCCTTTAGGTATTAGTCCAGACTTGTGACTTCTGGAACCTTCTAAAGTTTTCTCATCATATAAACCAGCAGTAACTACCAGTTTGCATATACCTCTTCTTTACTTTCTTTTTTCACTTTTTTTAAATACACCATCCCACTCTTCCCATTTCTGTTATGATTCATGGAAAGACTTTGGGTCTATGATTCACAGATTTTTAAAATCACCACTGTTATGACCTTTATTTCCTAATGCTCTGATAGAAGTTGTGGTCCCAGTTGTGTTTTGTAGTTTTTGCCCTATTAAAATGTCTGTAGAGAAGTCATGGTTAAGTTTGTTATGTAAAAAAGGACTCTCACAGTTAAGATGACTAAGAGTGTAGCTTATTTGCCGGACTCAGCAAGACTAATGCCCAGGCATTAGTTTTTCTAAGGCTACTTAGGATAAGCAATCCAAATCTCAGTAGCATCTCCTTAACCTTTTCTGCTTCCAAAGCAAATTAAGTATCAAAGAGAAATGGGAGGAGAGCTTAAAGTTTTCTCTAGCTGATCAAGAACTTATACTTTTAACAAGAGAGAGATTTTGTTACTCAAAATATTATGTATTTGCTGATAATGCTGGGAACTTGCTGACAGCATTGAAGCCTCACAGATCCCTAAAAGCATGGAAGTGGCAATCTGGCTGTTAAATGGTACTTACCCCTGTGGTAACAAAGCTGACTTGCCCAGGGTGTAGCAGTTGTAACAGTACAGCTGGCAGTGCTTGCCTCCATCCTTCTCCACCTTCATGGCTCAGGCCCTCAGCCGCTAGAGCTTGGCGTAAAAGTTATATTATCAATTTCAGGAGTAAGCCAGATAATGGCTCTGATATTGTGCTTATGGAGGTCCCTGCCACTGGCTCACTCACTGCTAGGGAGAAAAAGGATTTCCCCTGAAAGCTACGTCTTCTGAGGCCAAAACATTTTTGTGCCGCTGCTGGTATCTGAAATAGGGATACACAGCAAATGGTGTTTGTGCGTTACTGAAGAGAACATCTGAGGCTTCCCATACTAGAGGTGTTGAAGAGACAGTACTTCTCTGGAGGTGACACTCAGTGGTATTGTCATATTGCATTCCACCCTCTCCAGGTCAAGATGCAGTATTGCAGCCTTGAAGGAAATTAATTTCCCCTCTACAGTTTTAAACCTTTCATTTGGACTCGGGATGTTTGACTTACAAAAAGCTTAAATTAGGCAGGAGAAGAGAGAACTCAGAATTAAGGAAGCCCATAGGGAACAATAATAATTTCTTTGTATTTATTTGAGCTGAGCTTAATTACTCTGTTAACAGCCTATAATTGGCAGCAGCCAACCTAAAGACTTGTCTCAGCTCCTGAGGCAACCGGGAACTCATCCACCCAAGCCCACCTCATGCCATGCATTTGCTCTCAAGCCTACAGCCCCGTGTCCAGCCTGGGCATGGCTCCTGGGGCAGGAGCTGCACAGAGCCATAAGGCTCAGCCCTCACACATCTGCCTCCTGTCTCTCTGCACAGCTGCTCATCACCCTGTGCAACGTAGGGCCTGCCTCAGGACAGACAGGCTGTGCAAGGCCTGCCCTAGGAGAGGCTGCCAGGGTTAGGCCAGCCAGGTGACCAGGCAGTGAGCAGAGCAGCAATCTTCTTGTTTGTGGATTTGATCAATGGGGTTATTTTAAGACTTTTCATGTCCCTAAAAACAGTACATAGCCCTTTATTATATGTCAACAGTCTGCAGCTTAGCTCTATTAGCTCCAGAGTCTTGTGCATGTTCCATAAATATGAATCATATAGCACATTAAAAAAAAAAGGGGGCTGATTTATGCTTATTTATTCTGTACAACTACAAACATCTGTGCAGAAAATAAATATGGACACTGAAGAAAAAAAAACATTTCACCCTTTTTCCTCTCCCCCCTCTCTGCTTATTTTTAAACCTCACAAAGGAAGGCCATGTGGTCAACATCTGGCATGTTTGTGGGAATTATTCAAATGAGCCTTAGTGGTAGTTGCCTCGTGCCAGGCTCCTGAAGTGGCAAGGAGGAGCACAGCCCACTACAGTCGTGCACACCACATCCACATTCCAGGCCATTTCTTGTTGCTGGGTTTGCCGCTGGTGGGCTGTAACTCCACTTATTTGATATCAAGTATATTTTGCATGTCTGTCATCACATCTGTTCCAGGATCTCAGTGCTTGACAGTACCACATCTTTGGGAGGAAGGGAATGGATATTGTTGCTGGTGTTAGTTTGGAAGGATGATGTTGAGCCACCTGAGCAATATGCCATTTGCAAGGAGAAGGGAGAACAGTTACAATCATTCTTACAGAGTCTACCATAGAGTCTGGGGAAAACACCCAGTTCCTGGCAGAGCTGAAGCCCTCACTGGAGCTCTCACTGTATTACTTACAGTGAAGCAAATCACTGCTGTTTGAAAACTGAATTTGGTGGGCACCAGGAAAGGATATGGCTCGCTGCAGAGAAACAAATCCACCTTATTCCTACAGCTCCCAGGGCACTGCCTGGAAGGCTGTGGCACCAAAGGCAAATGGCCATGAGATATTCTGCCCTTATAACTGAGCGGGTGCCTTCTCCTCAGACTGCACTTGCCTGAAGCACGGATCACAGGCTCCAATTTGCCTTTCACCCATGCAGTCAAGTTTGTAACACCCCACTGTGCACTTCTTGGCTTCACTGAACTTCAATAAGGGCAGCAGAAAAAGGGTTCTTGGGTAAAACTTACTTCTTTACTGCTCTTTACCCTTTTAGCTGTATGTCCTTCTCATGCAGGGAGGGGCTGCATATAGTATCAGAGAGTTTTGGGGTTGAGGAGGCTTTTTTTCCCCATTACTATCAGCTAAGAGCTAGACTCCATCTTTAATGAAGACTTTGGCAAAATCTTTCTGTCTTCTTTGCTGCTATGGTGTGACCTGCTCTAGGTGGTCCTGCTCTAGCAGGGGAGTTGGACTAGATGATCTTTAAAGGTCCCTTCTAGCTCTTGAGATTCTGTGATTCTGTGAAAACACACTGGAATTGAACAGTCTTTCTCTCCTGACCCGACAAATCTCGTTCCTTTTCTTCCCAAGTAACCAGGCATCTTATAATTAGACGCTGGATTGTGAATGCCTTACTCACATCAGCGGCTCATGACATCAGTCATCCCACTTGCGTTGGTGCTTGGCTAATGCTTTCCCTATTAACTTCAATGGGAATAAGCGTGTGAGTAACTCACCGGCCCGAGCTAAAGCCTGGCAAAATCCAGCCCTGAATGTGTTCTGTGAGACAAACACAGACCCAAGTGACTGTGGTTTCATCAGCTGAGCGGACAGAGTTAGAAGGAGATGCCTTCGCCCCGAGCTCGCCAACTCCTCGCCTGCAGCTTTGGAGAGGCGAGCTGCCACCCAAGGGCTGGCTCCCAGCTCCACGGCCAGAGGCAGGGGGGAAAAACCTGTAAATAAAAAATCCTCGCAAAAGGAGGGTTTTCAGCAGCTCGGGGGGCTCCGCTCCTCACAGCGGGCTCAGCCACTTTGACAGCTCAGCAGTTCAGCAGCGTGATGTTCGCGCAGCCCGAGCAGGAGGTGGCGGCGGGCAGCAGCGGGCGGGCCTGGGCCTCCCTTCAGCTGCAGCGGCTGGACCGGGCTGGGCTGAGCTGGGATGGGCTGAGCCGTGCCAGACTGGGCTGTGCTATACCGGGCTGGGCTGAGCTGGGATGGGCTGAGCCGTGCCAGACTGGGCTGCGCTATACCGGGCTGGGCTGAGCTGGGATGGACTGAGCCGTGCCAGACTGAGCTCCGCTATACCGGGCTGGGCTGAGCTGGGCAGTACCAGGCCGGGCTGTACCGGACACGGCGGTTTCGGGATGTGCTGTACAGGGACGGGCTGAGCAGGGCGGTGCTGGGATGGGTGGTATCAGGCTGGGCAGTACCAGGCTGGGCTGAGCTGGGCAGTACTGGGATGGGCAGTACCAGCATGGGCTGAGCTGGGCAGTACTGGGCAGTACTGGGATGGGCAGTACCGAGCTGAGCTGGGCAGTACCGGTTTGGGCAGTACGGGGCTGGGCAGTACCAGGCTGGGCTGCGCTGGCCAGTACTGGGCTGGGCAGTCCCGGTCTGGGCGGTGCGGGGCACTACGGGGACGGCCCGCACCAGCTTCGCCTGACCCGGGCAGTACTGGGATGCGCAGTACTGGGCTGAGCTGGGCAGGACTGGGCTGAGCTGGGCAGGACTGGGCTGAGCTGGGCAGTACTGGGCTGGGCAGTACCAGGCTGGGCTGAGCTGCGCAGTACCGGGATGGGCAGTACCGGCATGGGCTGAGCTGGG
>WBNH01002002.1:334593-381083 GCA_013401255.1 Urocolius indicus
GGGCCGCTGTCTCCCCCTAGCGGCGGCGGCTCGGCCGAGCACTGCGCGGGGCGGCGCGAAGCGGAGCGGAGCGGCCTTTGCGCCTTTGGCTTTCTCGTTAATTGCCTCCAGCTGAGGATCTGGCCCGTCTTGTTCAAACAAATTAAAACCGATGCAAATCAGCCGCAAGTACTTGATGATTTCACTGTGCTGAGGGGAATACGGCTGTTTGGCACCGGGTGCGCTGTCAATGGGAGGATTGCGAAGTATTTTGCAAGCGCAGCACTTTTTACGTGCAAAATGGCTCACTTAGGCTAGGGCTGGTCAGAAATCGTGGGTCAAAACTGTCTTTCAGTGGAAATTTTAATTAAAAAAAAAAAGAAAAACAAACCAAAAACCCCACCCCATCACTTTGGCAACAGAAATCGGCTTTTGCAGAAGAAATATATTTCCCCTAAAACCAATTCCATCACAATTTAAACTTCTGTTTGCAGGCTCTTGGTTTCTGTTGAAATTATTCATATTTTGGGCTTTAAAATAAAAACTTTGTGTTTCTGCAGCAGAAGAGGAGTCATTTTCCATACAGGTCTATGAATTAACTCTCATAAAACCCCAGCCAGCAACACAAGCATAGTTTTCTTTTTATGGATGAGAAGCTGAGAAGCAAAGAGGTTAAGTGATTTGGCTCCAATCCCTACAGGCACCATTAAAAGCTCCTGGCTCCCACTTCTGTGCTCAGAATGTTAGATCGCATGACATATCTTTGTGAGGCAGTTAAATGCTTTCAGATTCCCTTGGATTTCAACGGGAGAATCAGTCTACAGAGAACAAAAAGAGTGACAGAGTAGTCTTGCCTCAACTCACACAGTGAGTCCTCAGTAGATTTAGAGCTCGGGCTCTTGACTCTCAGCCCTTTGTGCTATACATCACACAACAAGGCTCATCCTTCCGAAAACTCGCTCTTGCTTCTGGCCCATCTGGGTAAATCTCATGTCTTGAGGTGCCACAGTGGTGGCTGCTCCATGGACAATGAGATTTGCCCTGGATTTGAGATCTAGTTGATACTTATAATTGAAAATTTGAGTTGTTGAGTCTTAGTGAATGGTTAATAGTAGAATATTACAGTTTTGGCCCAAAAATGATGATGGTCAGCCTCAGGGAAGAAATCAAAAGACTTAGCAGGCTGACAAGGCAAGTATTGGTGTCAGTCATTTCTTGCTTAGAGATCGAAGCTCCCAAGTTGTATTTCCAGTTTTGATACTTTCATAATGGCTAAAAATGGTTAAATAATAACATTTTCTCACACCACCATTTTCAGACATGCCTATAAAGTATTTTCAAACCTTGTGAGAGAGCAAGGTCTTACTAAAGGAAATTAAATTTAGCTGGACAAAAAGGTCAACTGGACTGAGGTTTTTGTGTAGTCTCCAAAATGACAAGAGGTGAGATTGCCTCCCACTTGTGCTCTGAACTTGCACATTGGACTCCAGAGGCAGACATCTAAAGATAGATTCCTACTGTAGTAAGGCATCATAATCTGAAATAGCCTGGGTTTTAATCATTTCCATTAACATATGTCTCCTCTCACATGTTTTGAAAACTGAATCCCTTTGTATATGGACCGAGTATCTCACTGTGAGTAGCCAAGATGGAAAATGTTACTTACATTCTTTTGTACGCTGGAAAACACAACATTTGTTCCTGGGTGGTACAGATCTTTTCAGTCAAGCAGCTGTGTGTGTTAATATTTTTACATGGAGCCTTTATTATTTTCATTCACAATTTCTTTCTTCTAGGACACGTCATCCCTTCCCTTGACGTTTTGCTTTTATTCTGGACCAGTATCTTGATGAACCAGGTTGAGGAAGGAGTTTATATTGTATTGTATTACAGTTACATTACCAGATTGTAAGACTACTCTGTCTTCTCATTTTGCCTATCAAGTAATTTGGGAACTGTCTAGAGTACAGAGGTTTTTCTACAAACAGCTAGTATAGTGATCCCACTAACAAATTCAGCTTTCATGATTATCATGTTCAGGAGAGTTCAGTTTGGCAGGAGCTGTGCAGGAAGTACTACATCCAGTTCAGAGGCTACTGACCAGAGCATATGTTGCATCACAGGAGCCAGTAAAAAGAAGCCAATTTGATTTATTCTTTTCCACTTCAACAAAAGACTGCTTTAAAAATGCAGCTCAGAAGATAGTAGTGATTTGGTTTAAATTCAGAGTCATTGGTTTAAGGAGTCCTTGCATCCTGAAAACCTGTACTTTTTATGAGCAACTTGTTCCATAGCCAGTTGTGGAGTTCATAAATATCTCTAAATAGTCTGTATTTTAGGGAAAACAATATACACTTTCTCCCTGCACAGAATATATAATCCTATTCTTATTTGAGCTCTAATTCTTCATTTTCCCCCAGCAAAAAAAAAGAAAAAATGACAAGTGTTTGTTGTGTCAGGGCTCTGTGGGCTCTAACAGGCCAAAATCACCTCAAGCAACCTCTCCTGGGGCTCCCACTTGCCCCTGCCCATGGCTCCAGGAGCTCTCTGTAAGCTCAGCGCCTTGCTGTGATCTGTGCTTTTGAGGTGTCCCTGCAGCTCCATCATGGCTCTGCTTGGCTGTGGCTCCCACTGATCAGGCCTTGCAGGTTGTTTTCCCTGCTTAGCCTTGGACTTGCCTTACTCCCATGGACTGACCAGATCACCAGGGACTCCCTTGATGTGTCCCTTTGGCTGCAGCTGGCTACCACCAGCTCATCTTGTGCAGGTACTGTGGGGCAGGGCAGTGGCCAGCAAGGTCACAGCCTGCCAGCCTTGTTATCATTTCCAGCCTCACATCCCTCAGGAACTGCCAGCCCAGTTATTTCAAACACTTGGAAGCCAGACAAGTGTTCATCTGGCTGGTTTACAGCACGCTTCCTTTTCCTTGATAGTGGGGAAATAGAAAGAGTAGGCTACTAATGCTAGTCTTATTCTTTTCCCTCACTGTCTGAAACAAAGACATTTTGAGTGCTCAAAATTGAATCTATATAAATAGGAGTTCTAAGAGACACAGAGAGAAATGACTTATGAAGTAGCCTGACAGGAAAGCTGGAAATTAATCTCATTTCTTGAATCAGTAATCCCCTACCCACTGAACCAAGGTTAAAATGTTTTAAATGCACATTCACCTAATTTGGAAAAGGGAACTTTTAGTCATTCAAACAGTTTTTGTGCCAGTCCTCTACTCTGTTAACAGGTAGTTAGATATTGGTTCCTTCTAGTTCTTGCTGCTTCTGTTTTGAATCACAGGCTTGGTGTTGGTGCCACCTACTTTGCCCTTCACCTGAGAGGCTTATGTGATTTATTGCGCTGAAATTAGTTATCAAATCAATTCAAACTTGGTGATTTCCAGTTAGAATTTATCTACTTTCCAACTCAGTACACAAGTGTATATCTTGGTCTGGCTACACCTGTGGATGAACCTGGGACTGGTATCTAACCATCTGATTAGTGATGTTTAGGCAGTGTAACACATATCATATACATTGTGTAACCACTTCTGGAAAAGGTCATGTCATCCCTTGCATTAAGTCTTAAAAATTAACATCATCAGCCAAGAAACATCGTTTTTCTGCCTCAAACTAAGGAAATACAGGCACTTGGAGTTATAGCAATATGAAGTGATGAGCTGGTAGCTGATAGGGGAAAGTAACGTGTCATGTAGTGGTGCCCATCACTGAAATACTCTGCAAACATCAGCCCTCGTAATCCCCCTTTCAAAGACACACAGAGGCAGAATTAGTTTAAAATAGACTATGCTGTGGTTTGTCCAATAGCCTGTATTAAGTCAATGTCAGATGCAACATGAACCCAGGCTTTATCAGTCCTGTTACTATTCACCCAAGTTTCCCCTCTGTGGGACACTGGACAGTGCTTCTTGTTCTGGCCAGGCTCTGCCAGTTTGAGCTGGTAACCTCTATACTGGGAGAAGTTGAGTAAAAGCCTGATAATGGCGATACCTAAATCGTGAACTGGTAACCAAGAGTGTTTCTGTTCTTTGATGTATGGATTCTTCAGTCTGTGGGAAAAATAGGCCTTCCCATCTCACACCAACACAAATGGAAGGAAAATTATATTCAGAGTATGAAAGAGCACTGTCCCAAAACGATCTTTCAAAAGTTTTGCTGGAGTTGGAGCTCTAGAGTCAGGAAAAGGCAATTAATCTAGATTTTTTTTGTTTCCTTTTTTCGGCGTGTTTTATCATCATTTATTATTGCTGGGGTGTGAAAAGGAGTTGTGTAAGTGGCCAGAACTTTTTCTGCAGAAAACCGCTAAAGTTCCCTGTAACTTGAGTAGTGTCACATTGATTGGCATGGCCTGGGCATGATCTCTCTGGAATCCAGTGGAGCTCCACTTGCATCAAAAGCAATTTTGGTCCAAGATGCACTCTGATTTGTGTTTAAGGTGCCTGGCAACGTGGTAATGAGCAGCTTTATAAATAACTCTGTATTATTATCTTTATGTCTTAGTAGTAGTATTGTTATTTTTATGGTACTGTAATGTTTATTATGGCTATTTTATGGTGTAATTTGATTAGTGTGTTACCCTAATGTCACACAGAAAAGGGGAGGGCATTCCTGTCATACTTCTGAACACTACTCCTTCTGTTTTCATCTGAGGAACCCAAAGCCCTTTGGCGATCATTAATTGTCCCACACCGTATAAGTAAACTCAAGCACAGAGAACTTAAATGATTCCCCCAAGCCCACACAACAAGTCAGTGGCAAAGCTGAGAGTTAGACCTCAAGAGTCCTGACTCCCCAATGTCTGTGTTAACCACTAGAAAACATTCCCATCAGAGTAAGAGCAGGTATAATAGAAATGAAGATTGCCACTTTGGAGATTTTTAGGTCATTGAGAACACTCAATGTTTTATAAACCCTTTAGGTTTCCTGTTTAGGACTTGATCAAACCATAAACTGCTCGTTTAAATAAGCTCCAAAAACAAAATGTACTAGAAAGCTGAGGAGTAAGGAGACAACATCCAACGGCAAACTTATGTTTATTGCTCATTTGCTTTCCGTGCTGGGATGATGCAGTGTACTTAGATTAAATATGCAGAGCCAAATTTATCCCTAGGGTGTAATTTTTTTTGGACTCTGAATGACACCAGGGTGAATTTGGCACTTTTACACTCAAAATTAATATGGGGTTTACGAATATTTGGAACAGTGTCAAAATGTTGTGGGTTAAATTCTGTTCTCAGTTCCACCAGTGCTAACCCACGTTAACGCCGTTCTGATCTCACACTGGATTTACAGCAATGTAATTCCACTGGCCCGGTGTTCAGCTGGTGTGAATTAGTTTATCTGCACTGGAATGCAGGCAGCTCAGCTGCTTTACACCAGCTAAGAATCTGACCCATATTTAAATAGAATTACTCCTAAAATACACAATGGCAAATGCGATGTGAATCAGGTCCACTGTGCCACTCATTCGCACTGGGGAAACACAGCTGAAGCTGGTTCTGTGGCTATGATGTGCCAGAACACAAACTGGTGTGGCAAACCTGAACCTGACCCCCATTCAGTCTTCTGATGCTTTATAAGCTTTAAAATAACACTGCAGCGTTACACATGCTGCGTGTGTGTAAATCATCCCAAACTGCTGCAAGTCATCGGCCGCTCTCTGGTTTCAAAGCAGAGATTGGGAAGTGCTTGGTGATATTTGGGCTCAGTTCAGATATTCCAGAGCTTGGATGGATGGATTGTTTTGATTCTTTCTTTGAACTCCTTTCCCACCCCTGCTAAAAGAAACAGACAGATCCACTCAGTTAAGCGACAGACAAGTTGGAGACAATGGGCCACTGCCCTCCCCAGTACCACCCCCCACATGCCAAATTTGCAGACATCTGCTAGCTGGAGCACAACTCTGCGGTAGTAAAGAAGTGCTGGTATTCATGTGATGTACTGCCTTCAGCATTCACAAATGACTGAAATTAACCTCTGTTCTATGGGCCTTCGCTTGGTTTACGACTGGGGTCTTTTGTTTTATACCACTATACAGAGGTGCCTTTGCCATGCTAAAGATTTAACTAAATTATAATGAATGATCCTCACCAGCACTGTGCCCCTAATTAGAACAAGTCGCACAGACATATTGTCTCCTTGATTTCCTCTGTTACATTTCTCTCACTCTCTTTCTCTGCCTGAGACACATGGGTCCCATTAAACATTTTAGCATTTAATGTGGTTCCCTTAAATGACTTCTCAAGTTTTCAAGTTCCATTTAGAATTGTATGTTACTCTCCTAACTGTGGTTTTGATTTTGTTATGTTTCATGCATTTAGCCAAAGCAATTGCTCTTCTCCCCCCTCTAGTGGGGAGCAGCTTGGGTCTTAGGAAGCTTGTGTGTCTTTTAAGTATAGCTTAGGTCTACGTATACCTTTTGTAGACATTTTATACAGAGATTTGTGTGAATAAGGAGATGGCAAAACAGCTCTTAATGATTGGTAGAGGCAAGCATGGTTTTTGTGTGATGTTTTTTGAGTGCAGTACAGTTGGTTTGGTAACGAAAACAAGGCATCTCTTAGTTTACTATCATTCTGTTTCTACCAAGATTTCTTTGTAAGTGTTTCTGTAATACACAGAGCTTCTTATGAATCTTTATTTCCAACCTAAATAGAAATGATGGGCAAAAAGCTTTTAGAACACCTGGTTCCATGCATGATGTATATTATCCCCATTACATATCCCTGTTGTACGGATGGAGTGCTGAAGGACAGAGATTTTGTTGTTGATTGCATTGTCTGTAATGTGCTTCCTCAGTAACTGCTACAATGAGAATACCAACTTGTCCTTTTCGAGAGTATCAAGTCAAGTTCAAGGTCTGAACCCTAATCCTTGAGGTATTTTGTGGCCTGGGCCCAAAGTATCTTATAAAGCTTGTCTGTGCTTGTCTTAAAGCTTGTCTATACCACTGTAGTTATCCCATTTCAAATCTCTGCCTGGATAATTATTTGGGAATGGGAATGCCTTTTTTTCCCCTACTCCTTCCTCACCTAGCTTATGCTCCTCTGAAAATGGGATGTACCTATTTAGAAAAAAGGGGTGTTCTGATTCCAAACGAAGCATCTCTTTCCAAATACTGTCATACCACTAAAGAACATTACAGTAGCATAACTTAGCAATATCATTCTAGTTTTGTTTAAGAGAAAAAGCCTTTCCATAGTATGAATGAAATCTGTTACAAAAGTGAGCAGTAAACCTGGATTTCCAGGCTCCTGGTTACGTGAGTGGCATCATATTGAGGACCTGTATCTTTAAAGCTGTCGACTTCCTCAGTAGCAGGCTGACAGTGGTTGCTGTTAGGATACTGTTTGGATTGTGACTCCACAAGCTGACTCCTTGCTGTTACAGGCATTAATACCCTAGTTGTGATACCATTGTCGCAGTGTTTTAGTGGTGGATTTTGACATATCGTAACAAAAAACATAAGGCATCATTTCAGTGACAATGTCTTGCTGTTTAGATCCCTCAGATGTGAAACCAGCTAAGATTTAATTATGGCCACTTACCAACATTACTTGTTCTTTAGATAATTCCTCAAAGTTTCCGTGATGTATTGGCTTCCAGGTTTAAGCCACAAGAAGCTTGAAATTTATCTCTGGAGCTGAGATTTAGGTTTCATTAACAGTTAAGCCTTCGTCTGGAGTGCTGATGTGTTCTGCAATGGGTAACTCAGCTTGTTAGTAACATTAGCAGATTTGCGAGTCCTCAAACACGTCCATGGGTAATTGTGTTTCAACCTTGTGTTCTTTATTATAATCCACTGTCTGATAATGGGTGACAGGGTAGATAAGAGAAGGAGATGTGCCAGTAAGATTTCATTCAGTCTTGTACATTCTACCCGCAGCTGCTGTTTCCTCTAAGGTGATGGCTGACTTGGCATCTTTTGCCTCAAACCAGAGAAAGCCACGATTGATGGCAGACTGTTGAATGTGTTTCTTACCAGCCGCTCAGGGAGACTTGAAGATTACTGTAAAGAGATATCATAGGTCTAGGAGCTACTTTCTGGGAATCATTCCTCCTGCAGCAGTGCAAACGGACAGCTTTTGTTTCTATCACAGCAAAGATCATTGTTTAAATTAAATAGAGCTCTTTGAAAATTTCTTGACAGAGCAGTTTGCTGTTGATAAATGCAGTTTCACTAAGATGGAAATGTTTCTCTGGGGAGGGTATCCGTTTTGGCAAAACTTTCCACAGGAAAGTTAAAAAGAAGCATCTTGGCTTTGTTGAGAGGAATTTTATGAAGTATTTTGTCTCGACTTCATAATTTTCATTAACGTTTAGTTTTTCATTTTTATACTAAGGGGGCAAGGAGGGTTCTTTAGTAACTCAGAGTTACATTTAGTATGATTCTTTTCTACACAATTGTAAGTACAAATGTTTAGCTAATTCTAAACCTTGGAAAGTCTTAGAAATCGTAAATTTGTGGGGGAAATCTGACATTTTAATTTAGAATGAAAACAAACTTAAAATGCTGAAATTTCCTATTAGAAATTCTGGTTTCGGACTGGTTGCTGTATGAAATGCAGACATTATTCATTTATTCAGTTGCTTTTTTAGTTCTTCACACCTTCTGAAAAAACTCCCATTGCATGAGAGCTGTTCCCTAGATAAGATTATCATGATAAATATTTGTCTTTCTAAACTCCAGTAGCATTTCTTCATCTTTCACAGAACAGTAGCCCTGTTTCCTACTGGCCTTTTCACACAGTACTGACCATTTCACTTACGTTAAAACCTTATTATGAATGCTTCTGCAGTCTTTGCAATATATTATCATTATAATAATAATAATATATTATAATCACAACACTGCTCTTGAGGTAGAACTTCATTTTATTTTTAAGGTGGCAGAAAAACTAAGATTCAGACTCTCAGACTCTCACACTGCTTTAGTGCCAAGTGACTTGCTGTGTCATAGTCCTCCTGTATGATCTTGAGTGAGGAATTGACAGTCTTAATTTCCCTGACCACTTTGTGCAAGGTTCTAGGAGCAACTATGTGCCTCTCACAGACAACAGCTCATGCTAAAAAATCCTGACTCATGTAATTTCAAGGGTTAAATATCAAAGAGGCAAACCAGCACCAACAAAATGCCATGCCTTTGATTTAATAAAGAGATAATCCTCTTTCTATTAGCTACGATAATAATGACTCACCAGTAGTAAATGAAGGAATATACACAGAATGACATCATGTGAACAGGACAGTGTCTGTGGGACTTAAAACGAAGGGGATTATTCCAATATATCAGTGCTGAGCCTAAAACTGGCATAGATGGATCTGGAGTAAAATTTAACATGAGAAATGTTTATTGAAGCACTAACATGAGAAAAGAATTATATAACTGAAGTTATTAAAAACAATAAGCTCCTATTTCAAAAGCTTTAATTTCTGTAGAATAATATACACCCAGATCAGCATCAGGCTGTAACTCTATTGAGTCATTCCAATGACATCAGGAACCACAAGAGGGGATGTGCCATGGTTTATCGATGTGTGCAAACCATTCTCTATGCCCTGGATGGAATTACAGGCTCTGTCTTAACACTGGAGACTGGAGTCTCATCAGGTTCTTAGTGCAGAGGGACTTGCCCTGAAATCAGCAGAGTTAGGCTGGACTGACATGGGTGCAAGGAAGAGGAATTAAAGCACTGATTGCTCACCATTTTGGATGTCTAGGCCTTGTGTTTCTGGATGGCACATCAATGTGCTTCATCGTAGCAAGAGTTTCCAGCTCCATTGTATGGATCAGAGATTATCTAAAACAAATTATAAACTGTAGTAAATTCATGTTTTGGTTATAGGGCCTTAATCTGATTTTTACAGACAAGAGCCTTGCTTTAAGTTGATTTTGTGGCTCTGATCACCACAAAGATTGCTTTGCTCCTATGAGGTGGAATCTGGAGAATTGGCTGCAAGTAGCTCCTTTGTCTAACTTTAGGGCTAAAATAGAGGTTTTACTGTACTGTGAACAGAGACAGGTTCCTCTAGAGAATGATTCAGAGGAAAAGTCAAGTAAAATGCAGGTGAGGTGTTCAGACTGTACAGCTGCATACTGGTAATGGGTAATACAAGCAACTCTTCAGTGCCCCTAAAGCAGGCTTGGACAGATTTCTCTGTAGTTCTGGTGGCCCCATCTGGAGGTACATCTGTGTAGGATGCACATCTGAATCTGATCCTGCAAAATGCTTTTAAACAGTCTTGCAGCCCACTTATTTCTCTATCAGAAGGTGTGGGTAGTATCACTTGGGAGTTACGTAGATAATTGGGCTAGGCTTGGATTTAACATTTTACTAGAACAATTAAGGAAATGCAATTTGGATCTAAGAGGCTCAAGTCTGCTTCTATTTGCTGTTCTTATATTTAGATACTAAATCCTGACTATTTCTGGTAAACGGGATTCCAGTGGCAAGCAACAGAATAACTGGGAGGTCGATGAGATTCACAGTGGTGCCACTAAGGACAGACCCAGCAAGTCTCACTTGGGCTGATGTCAACAGCAGTGCTGGGGGGAGGAATCCACCCTGCTCCATTACTCAGAGGGTGCTGACAGAGGATCTTTTATGAGGAGTTTGAAATATTCTGGAATCTGCTTTCTACCCTAGTGCAAAGGAACCCAGAACTGGTGACTTTCCAGGCACATTGCAAAAGACCTCCATTTGTCAGCTATCTGGAGAAAGTGACAATATGCCACTCTTCATCTGTCCCATGAAGGGGATCAATAAATGCTGGGGAGCTGATGTCTGGGTTTATCTATGCTGAGACATTTGGTCAGCCAATTATCTGAAAACTAAACAGAAAATATGTATGGACTTGATTAGGGAAACTAGGGAATATGGAATTCTACCTACACTTTTGGGGGTAGGAACAATTTCTTACTCTTGGGAAAGAAGGATTTGTTTACAAAATTATATATATTGTTTATAAAACTGTCACAGTTCCTGACAGTCATCAGCAGATCTATTTTCCCTGTGTTTCTCTTGTCTTCCCTACCCACTTCTCCTCACCGAATGCCAAATGTAGAAATATTTTGTTACCATTCAGTGAGCCCATTTCTTCTTTTGTGTGTAGGTCTTTGATAAAATAAGTTTCTAAATGCTAGATTAAATTTACTCTGCTCTACTGCTGCAGATTGCATTTAGAAAGGCAATTACTAGATGAAGCCACATCAGTAAAAAGGTGGATAAATAAATGAACTGGGAAGAAGACATTTTGGAGCAGAGCTCTAAAACTTCTAAGTAGGGTCATTTTTCTAATTATAGGATGGTGAGGCTGAAGACTCCAAGTGCCCAGGCAAAGGATGAAAAAAAGTATCCAACTGAATAAATAAATCTCTTAAAGAAAAAGATAGTTGTCTGCCAAGAAACTTAATATGAAATGTTGAGAGTGCAGTTCTGAAAAAGATTTAATTGGAGATATACTCCTAAGAATATGTAAATAGTCTTTCAGTTTCTTAACTAAAAGGAGAAACAGATGCCAGCTCTAAGATGTGAGATCAAATATGAAAAGTACTGAGCCCTCTAAATGTCACTTTAAACGTATATAATTAGATTCTTATCTTGCTAAGAGGTTGGCCAGTGCTTTTCCAAGTGCAAGGTATAAACTCTTTAGATATATTTTACAGCGAATGGTTCCACTGTCTACATTAAATACAGTAAAATTCAAACATCTAGGGTTTTAAATGTAATTTAAACTTTTAGGTGGCCTTAAGTCAAAAAAGTGGTATGTCAGTTTTGACTAGGCAGTGTTTTGGCAGTCATCAGTCTGGACTTACTGATTGGGGATTCAGTATCCACTTAGTATTTGGGTACCTCAGTAGTACAAGTTTCAGTGATAGCATGTGGACTTGCCTATGATATCAGTTATAGATAAATAAGTAAATAAAGTAGTATAAATAAATAAGTAAACCCATTTTTTATTCATTTAAGGCCACACTAGGCAACAGAATCTTAGTCCTTGCACATGATAGACAACACTTCTGTGAGGCTGGAGATCAGTCATTAAACTGCATGTAGTTTTGCCCTCCCTGACTCTGGTAGGGACCATCAAGGAAAACACTGAATCATTGAGTAGAAATTACTGTTGACAGGAGGGATGTCTCAGTCAGTGCTTGACATTGCAATTTTTCATTTACATGAGGACATTAGATAATTCAGCAAAAATTAGTATACTTGACTACCCCTTCATCATCAGCCAGCAGAGTAAGACTCAGGAGTTTATTTTGTTTGTCTGGGGCGACAGCTCTGACTCCACTTTTACTGAAAGCCAAGACATAAAATGACTGTGACATTTCTGATCCAGTAGGAATTTGTAAGTACCAGAAAATTCATGCAACTTTCAAGCCACAAGTCACAGGTTCAGGTAGGAGGCTCAGCTTTGGGCTGATTTTGTTCAGTTTTGATTACTGCAATAAATCTGAAATTAAACCGAGCTTTCCAACACTGAGTTTCCAATGATGCCAGCCTGGATTTATGGTTCTGGGAACAAACTATACAGTTTTGCAGAGATTGTGGTGTTGCCATAGAATCATAGACCCAAAGAGTCTAATCCAGTCTCTCTGCCTGCTCTAAAACAGAACAAACTCTACCTAAATCCTGTCTGTCAGATGCTTGTCCTGCCCATTTTAGAGACCAGTAATGGTGATGTTCATAGAAAAAACACTTAGAAAATGGAAATAACATAGGATATCTCCTTTGGTGCACTCAGCTGTACCTCAGTGGCAGGCAGGGTTATGTGGCTGTGGCTCATGCATGATGAAAGCAGATCTTACTTGCATTGCATGTTTCCATTCTGCTGTTCAAAAACATTTCACTCAAACAGTTTGTACAAAATGATTGGAGGGGGGTGAAATGGTTGAAACTAGTTCATTTCCCTTATCTTAGGAAAAAAATCTTGGTTTAAAGCTTAGAAAAATCAGTACTGTCTAGTTTTTCCACTGAAATGTCCTACTGTTATGAAATTGTGACCAAATGCAAAATTCGCCAAAGCCAGAGCTCTCCAAGCATTCCCAGCAGAAGGTCAGCACAGTGCTAGAAGCAGAATTACACTGTTTCCCTCTCCACTCCTGTTCTGTTGCACATGCTTCTCACCCATGCTTCAAAGCTGCTTTAGAGAGACAAGGAGAGAAGTGGCAAGTGGATGTTGTTGTGCGCAAAACCAAGAGGAAACCTTTCCATGACTTTCTGTACACTCTGGAGCAGACCTAGAGAAAATCAGAAAAGAATAATGAATGCTTAATTCTGCTGGGTTCTTCTGTTATCCCCAAGTACAAACTGCAGCCTTACCAAAAGCCCTGGTGCCTCCCACTCACCATCCTCTGTACTAAACTTCTGTAAACCCACACCACAATCCCAGCGTGCTGCTCCACTGCTCTGTACTGTCCCTTTGGGAGTCAATATCAAATGTTTAGCCTGGCCAGGAGGATATCTGGGAGGGGTTTTGATTCTCGTGGGGACGGTAGCTCTGACCTGCGACGGGGCCGGTGCAGACGGATTGGCACCTCTGCAGAAGCCAAAAGCATCACCTTTGCCTTTGCTGTCTGCCTCAGCACTCAGATCTCCCACACGGTCCTGGAATGTGCCTCTTGTCTGCTACCCGGCTGGCTGGGGAACTTTTGAAAAGGTTTAATTTAGCTCTCATTTGAGTCCCTCTGCGCTGCCAAAAAAATCTGAGCTTTGGTTCCAAGCAGAGCTTAGGAATCCTGGTTCCCAGGAGAAAAGAGGATGGGGGAGGACAGAGGAGAGAAAGTCGGGCATTTTAAAGGAGAGAGAAAGAGATGATACCCGATAATGCAGGTTTCCCCCCCCCCTACCCCCAGTTTCTAAAGGGCCGGTCGCCTGCCCGTACCTGCCTGTGGCTGCGGCTCGCAGGACCAGCGCCCGCTCCCAAGGCCGGGCTGACAGCGGCCCCCGCTGGCCGCCGGCACCGCCCGCAGCGCTCAGCCTCAGCGCGGCTTGGCACGAGTGGCTGTGTAGGGCCAGCCTATGCTCTGAGGAGTACCGGCACGGTCTGTGTGCTGCTCCCGGCCGCTGCTTCGTGGCATCCCCGCGGCGAGAAAGTTCCTGATGTGCCCAGGGTTGGGGATGGAGGTTTCCCGAGTTGATGCCGAGCGCCAGAGCATCTCTGCTGTGCTGGCCTTGCACGTCAGAGCACAGGGGAAGGGGACAGCAGGCCAGCTAGTGTGGCTGCATGTGGTGTGGAGGATGTCGAAGCTGGCACGGGAGAGGTGCCCAGGGCTCAGGCAATCAGCAAAGGGAGACTGCCCGGGCAGCGAGTCGTGCCCTCTGCCGCAGCATCTGCAAGCACCTTTATACATGTGCAGCTGTGAATGATGCCTGGCCTGCAGAACTGTATCGATGCAGAGCACAATCAAATGTACTGCTTCATGAACAAAGCAGGGACCACTGTTTGGCCTGGTGTAAATCACCATTGCTCAGCTGAAATCAATACAGTGTTGGCAAATCTTGTCAGGTTGCTGGAAGCCCCGCAGCATTTGGTGTATTGCCTAAAGCCCCAGGTCCTCTCTCATGTGAATGCAGAAGTCTCAGGTTTCCTTTTGAGAAGCCCTTGTGGGGAAAAGCTTGATAATGTGACCTAAACGTTCCATAGGGCTTAGATAGCTGCAGGCAAATGGAACAAAAGAAAAAGAAGTAAAGGTGAACAAATCCAATATGAGCTTTCTGCTACACTTTCAAAGTTGCCTCATGATTCTGGAGATTCTGGTGGCTATGCTGCTAGTTAGATTGAAATGAAATGAAACAAATTGCAGTGTCTTGGGATTTGATGTAAATATCCCTTAACACAGTGGCATAGGTGTGGAAATAAATTCTTTATTCTAAAAGAAGGACATATATCAAAAGCTGCATGTGCCACTTCCTTCCCTTCCTGGACAGTTTTGCCCCCTTTCAGTGGCATCGGTATATCCAGAACACACAGCAGCTTTGATCTCATTAGCTCAGAGAAAAAGGCAATGTTTGTGAATTTATAGCTATTCATATTTGGTGCCATGCCAATAATTAGATAAACTAGACATGAGATGTGTGCATGGAAGGAGCAATTACATGAAGTAGCAGTCACAGGAACCCCCTTTGCTGGAAGATATTTCTTTCCTACCTGGTTATGACACCTCTGGTAAGCAGTTGAACAAGCAACTGTCAGGGAGAAAACTGTGAGACTCCTCTGCAGATCAACAAAATGGGATATTTTCTATGATCTTGTTGACCTCAGGTGTCAAACGTAATCAGGTTAACACACCAAGCAGTGGGCTGTGCAGAGCTGTCAGCTTATTCCAAAACTAACACCCAAAGGGTGTAATTCTGCAGCCTGCTCACCAGTGAGGCTCCTGATACAAGAGAAGGTTGCAGGAAAGGCCCCTAGGAAGTAGAAACAGGAAGATATTTTCTATATAGAAATACTACTGGTCATTCATTTTACTAATAGCTACAGGCTAAATTATGAAAGAGCAAGAGTAAAGGTATTTATGTCTAGAGAGAAGAGGTTACACTGTGAAAGTTACTCATGCACTGGGGCAAGGAACAGCAAAGGGCAAAGACTGTCAAGTTTTCAAGTTGAATACAGCATAGAATGTGAAGATGGCACTAGAGCTTCTACTGGACATGCTGAAAGATCTCGGGGAGTTGGAGTCCTAAATTCCAGGCACATCTGAATGGTAGTTAAGTAGAAAGTAGAAAAATCCCAACTTATCCTGTAAAGGTATTGAATATCATGAAGTCCTTTAGCACCATGCAATGTAGACTGCAAGGGTCCAATTCACAGGGGATTATTGGAACTAAATTTCAAACTTTTATACTATACACAATTTTAAGTTTATACTTTAGCTGAGAATTAGATCCCCTGCTACTGACCATTTCCAGATGTGAGAAATGTTATCTGGTTCTGATAGTGGTGTAAGCTTGAACTAGGTAAAAGCCTGCCATGCACTGTGGGAAGGTGAACTGCCACAGTAATCTGCTGCTGGTTGAAAAAGAGAGCAGCCAGAAAATCTGGGAAGGAAGAGGAATGGGGTGGGTGTGTGGAATAACCAGTTGAAGAAGCACTCTGGTCATTTCACCTTAAAATTGCATTACTCTCATAAGTGAAAGATCTTTAGTCAATTCTGAAAGCAGGAAACCTCAGCCTGAATCTGCTCTTACTGTGACAACAAAAATAATGACTTTAGAGACCTGTAATGAAATAAGGCTGAGGTAATTAAAAGGGGAACTTGACCCTCTTGATGGTTAACAACAAGCCCCAAAATTTCAAAGGAGCAGGCAACAATACTTAATGTTTCCTTGTCACTCTTCATTTGAAGTTCTTGAATGCTTCACAAATATTAAGCTTCAGAATAACTATTTTACAGATTACCAGAATAGAGTGTAAGGAGATTAAACACTTTGCCTAGATTGTCAGAGGGAGGGAAAGCAGGAGGAAGAGTGTGGATACATACTGCTTTCCTTTGCAATGCACTGACCAAAGTGCTGCCCAACACTGTGAAAATCCATTACTTGAGGAAGCAGCATCCCATATGGTTGGGAGATCAGTGCTATTTCTGAGTATACTCTATACACAAAGCTAGTTATAAATTTCACCTTCCAGGATTATATTAAGATGGGTAAATAGCCCATAAGAGTCCTGAAATAGTTGTCTTGACAAACTAAGCTGCTGCACATCACCAACATACAATGCCTCCACATATATGATACCAAATAATGTTTTATAAAGGGGAAAGTAAGGCAGGAGCTTTCTAAGAAGGGAAGTTCAAAGGTATCACAGTTATAGTTCCACATGGCCCAGATGCTGTATAAATACCACTCACATTTCATGCTTCATTAAATTCTTTTGCAGATTAATCCATGTTTGCACAGAATGGTTTAAACCTATCCTGCACTGATCCCATGCCTTCACTGCATGCCTTGCAGCTGGTCCCACCCCACTGGCAGTTGTGAGAGCCATAGGATGTGAGCTGGCCAGTGGGTCCATGCACATGGGTAGGGACATGCACAGAGGTGTGACTTCTCTGATGCCTTATTCATGATTTCTGCAAAGTCATTGTAAATCCCAGTTGTTCAGATCTGGCTTGATTTCCCATTTCATTTACATTGTCCTGAACAGACTGACTTCAACTACTGTCACACCTGATTAAAGTTGGGAAGGTGGAAAAAGTTTTGGGGTCAAGTGTAGCTAAACATCTTAAATTCATGCTGTGGGCCAGATCTTGAGCTGATGTATTTTAGCAAGGATGTTATTCTATATCTGCTGAAGACATAGCTTCTGTTTTTTGATTAGCCAGAAAATAGCTTCTAAAAAGCCTGGGAATATAATATGCTGGGAATTCTTCACAGACTGTTTTTCCATTAGAACTGGCTGCCAGCCTGCTTACGAGGCTGTCTGACATCAGGTATATCTTTCCTAGGAAGTCTCCATTATATGATACTGGTATTATTTTTGTGCCAATGATTGAATTAAACTATTCTGTTCTTATTTCAAGATGAAACCATTCTAATGTAAAAGCCATGGATGGATAATATCCTTTAATTCAACTGTCTGAAAACACTTCCTTTTGTTTTCACCAAATCAACCGAAAAATTAAAACGAAATTTGGATGGTCAAGAAGCTGGAGTCCAAAACATGTCACAAGTTACATGACAGAGAGCTGATCAGACAGCCATCTGAGGCAGTGCATGTAAATACTGATCTCATTCACGCTGATCTAAACTTAGAGTTACACGATAAAAGCCATAGGAACCACTTCCATCAGCTCCAGCCCGAGATGGTTATCACCAGCTATTGAACAGCAGCATTTGTGGCTGTGCTTGCAAATTAAATCTCATGTCTCTGGAAGAAAGCACCCTGTCCAACTTCAGCAGGGACTTCAAGAGCAAGGAGTGTTTGGGGATTTTTTTTTGTCACTGACTGGAGCTGAGGAGAGACTGATGAGGTGTTATGCTGAGACACCTCAAAGGAACTGATTTTTGGAAATGCTCAAACTCTCAGGCTGTTCTCAGGGCTGGCTCAAGTTAGGCAACCCAGAACAGGCATGCAAAATCACTAGTCCCTTTTACAAAACATCAGTCTTCGTTCGTCTAGCAGACATATTGGGAAATTGGGCTAATGTAGAAATATTAGCTGTGAAAAGCCTTGAAAGTTTTACAAATCTAAAAAAGGTACTTATTAGTGCCTGTAAAATCTCTGTGTGTAGTGCAGGATTTCTTCTTCCACCGAGCAGTAGAACATGCTGTACTGTAGCTATCCTCCCCATGAAACTGCTAATGATGCTATATTTATGAATAGTCATCAGAAAAAGCTGTCTTTGCAGTTTTGGTACTCAGCCAGCCTGCCCACTTGCCCTTATTCTAACAGAACTGATGCTGACTGTGATGTGCTGCTTTTGAGGATGAATTAAGGTAGAGAAGGAAATATTTCTGCTCATGATGCAAACTGCAAATGGTTTGGTTCAGCTGAGAAGAGCTGTGCTCTGGGGTGTTTGGGAACCAGCCCAGATTGGTTTGAGCCACTCACACAGATCAGTTTGCACACGTTGGTCTCAGTGTTATCTCCTAACAGGACTAATTAACAAACTATTAAATACTAGACTTTGCTTTGCAGTTATACACCACTAAACAGGAGTTCCCCAGGAAACGTTAAGAATGAATGTGACATGTTAACAGGACCGTGTTGCCCTTTCAGCTTGATTCTAGGAACATGTAAAAAGGTGTTGGTAATCCACCACAAGAAACTTGAGTGCACTTTGATACATTTATTCAGGGGCTGGATTTTTGGGTTGGGTGTTTTTTCCTTTCTATCTCCCTCACCTCTTGCCACTAGTCCTACCTGTGACTCTCATCGTGGGACTCTGATGAGGACTGTAAAAATTCCCGTGTTGGCTTTGAGAGGCAAAATGATTCTGCCCATCCATGATGATAGTAACATTGACTAAAAACTAATGAAATAGGTGGTGTTATGATGTCAGGAGGATCAGAGCCAAAGGTGGTTTTCTGAACGGAGACTCTGCATGAATCTCCCCAGACTGCCCAGCAGTCAAGGAGATTATATTCTCAACTGTTAAAGCTGTTTACACATACCAACCAGCACTGACTGCCTCTTTGTGGCAAGTTGTTTACATGAATTTATTTTGGGAAAATTCCATTAGACAGGACCAAGATTTCTTCATAAATCATTGAATTT
The DNA here is from genome assembly GCA_013401255.1 of Urocolius indicus. Taxonomy (NCBI): domain Eukaryota; kingdom Metazoa; phylum Chordata; class Aves; order Coliiformes; family Coliidae; genus Urocolius; species Urocolius indicus. The sequence continues at coordinate 353,808 of WBNH01002002.1, forward strand.
AGCTTGTGTACTGATAAAATCTGGTTAGTCATTTATTCTTCTGAGCAGTGCTTAGTTATGAGTGTTCATTATTTGTAAGGAGCAACTTACATGGGCAATATAAAAATAATGGATTGCCTATGGCTGGTTTTAGTGGTGGGTATTTTTCTCTGGTGGGGAAGATGTGTTAGAAAATGACCCTCCTTACCAATTCATCTAGTACAACAAAGGACTCATTAATTGGAGTCACAGACCTAATGTATGCTCAGAATTTTGCTAATTTATCCAGCAAAAATCTCCCAGTGAGACACTGAAACGGCTTTGAAAATGGTCCTGCAGATCTGTTTGCTGCAGTCAGTATTGCTGTGTCCTCTGTAGCAGTAGGGATCTGGCTGGAGATACTATTGCTGCTGCAATGCTCAGTTCTTAATCAAAGGAGAATCGATGCTGTTGGACTGGACTACAGAGTCCTGATTTCATGCACCAGCAGAGTTTTCACAAAGCACTGCTGGCCAAATGAAGGGAGGGATATATTGAGTTACTGAGGACAAAAAAAACCCCTCATTCCTTAGTTTTGAACAGGAACTTATTCGCTCTTTGAACTGGCACGTGTGCTTGCTCTCTGATTTCAGGTGAACATAGAAAACGTCTGAAAAAATCTAATACTCTTGAAATTCTGTCATTTATAAAGCATCTTCCTGCTGATTTGTGCCTTCTTCACTAGCATTTGCTGCAATGCATTCATAAAGCAATGGATCATCACCACAAAAAGATGCATCTAAAAAAGGCCCAAAAAGCAAAGCTAAGAGCCAGACATTGGTTTTAACACAAACTTCTGGCACATTCAGACACAGGATTTGGGTTGCTTCATTTCAGGCAAATGGACCAGGGTCAGATTCTTTGTCAGTACAACTGGAATCTTTTTTTTTTCTTTATAATTAACTGTCTGCATGAGTTTACACTAACACAGAATTTGACACTTTGCCATCAAATGGAAGGTGGCTTTTCATCCTCTAAATTCACACAGACAGATTAATCCAACACTGAGGTTTGGCATAATCTCTTCTCCAAGTGCCTCACAAATATCACTCAAATGCAGCCATGTCTGGTAGGGAAGTTAGAAACATTCCACAATGCTCACCAAAGAAGGCAACTTAACGTCTCCTTTTATTAAAAATAACATTAATTCAGAGAACCACGGTTTCAATTGTGTTGGAAATATTCAGTCATTCAGACTAAACGACATGAAGCTCGGTTAATGAGGTGTTTAGCCGCTCCTTCCAGAATCTGTACTTCTGCTTCAGGCAGTCTCTGTGTCTCTTGAATTGTTCTAGATCTTTACCTCGAATTACAATTTGCATGTGAGAGCTTCAAAAGATTGTTTATTGTAATGTCCAGTTCCCATAAAGACAAACTGATTATGCCTCATGCTAGTAAGTCTGTTCCAACTGAAGTTAAATGATAATTAACAGTTGGCAGTAATGCCCAAGGGCATATGAAAGAAGATTTCTGATATGTGACATATTTGGTGCTGTTGAATTTCTTGTTCCACAAGGTTGTGCATACATATGTATGTATGTATATGTATATATTTAGATCTCCAGGAAACCTAATATGAAACTTATTGTGTCTGCTTGTACATCTCAGTCCTAAAAGCAGGTGCCTCTGAATAAGATCTCTGTGTGCAAATCACTCAAAGATTCATGCTGTCCTCTCAAGGCAGAGGAAGAAACACAAAATCTTGCCTTCTAGATAACAGGAAAAGGTTAGGATGACATGGGTGGTTCATAAGTCAGTCTCTGAATTAGCTCAAATAAAGAGGATTCGAAGGCTGGTCAGATGGCCTGGCAGAACTAGAATCTGGATGTTTATTATCTGTGCAGGCAAGGGAGCAATGCAGGAAGAACCACTCTAGCACTCCTATAATCTTCCTCCTTACATGTTATGCTGCAGATGTGTTTTTCAGAGACAGTAGCAGTGGCAGCAGTGGGTATTGGTCAGTGGAAAGGGAGTTCCACAAATGCAGGTCCAGGTGGAGGCATTCCCCTTGCTGGACTGCAAGCTGCCACACCACTGCTGGTGTTCAGGAATTCCCCACATAAGCAACAGCTTTGTTTTCCAGCTTGGATTTTCTAAGGACTCTCTGAGGAACCTTTCCCTGAGCAATGCACAGAATCAGCCTACCTCTTAGCCAGCTCAGCCCTAAACTCTGCTTGTTTGGCCCAAACAACTTCAGGAGCTCACCAGCCACAGCTTTACCTTCACTTAGTGGGAAGTTCTCAAGTAGCAACAAGCTTCAGGCCAAGCAGTTGCTTATTTTTTTTTTCTCCCTTTATTGATTGTTTGCTTTAAAAAAAAAAAAGTAAGATTGGCAAATCCAGTGACCATGAAAGCCCTGGTTGGATCCAGAGGTAGTGTGGGCAGAATTTGCCTGAGTGCCTCCACAGAGTTCTTCCAATGTACTTTTGTCCTGGCCAATTTCTTCTCTTCTAAACCTTGGGCTCTCCAACACAGACACTACCAAGTCAGGAAGAACTGAGACATATTATTAGGTGGTTTTGAGCTGTGGATGTTTGCCTGCAGAAAATGCTATGCTTGCTTTCTCCCCAGACCAGACACAGTGCTTATGCTGGGCTTCCAGAGGCAGAAAGCAGAGCAATACTAAATATGACTAATATGGAAAGGAAATGGTGAAGAAGGGCCAGATTCACACCACTCACCAAAATATGCCCTGTGGTGAGAGCCCTGCCGTGGGAGTTCCAGGGGATGTGCTTTCTAGAGCATCAGGCAATGATGTGTCTCCAGTCTGTCTTAGGGATAGGATTCTCTTTGCTGGCTGAACGAGGAGACCTCTATCTTTATTTGGGTTGCTGTGCTGTGCCTGTCTCCATGGTGTCCAAACCCACCCTGGCTAAGGGGAGAACCTGCAAGTCCTCCTGCTTCCAAAGAACAAGGAGGACCATTGTGACCTCCTGTAGCACAGAGCTGGCAGGTTGAGAAGATCCTGGCAGTTATTCCACCTGACAACTCACATGCACACATACTGGACTTGCAGCACATCTAGTGACCAGGGCACTAGACCAGAGATTCAGAGAACTTGGTTTCTGCCTGGCTCTGCCTGATTTTCTGTGTGACTATGGGAAAACTACTTAGGACATCTGTTTCTCTTCACTTTCTTTACCTTTTACATGATTCTTAGAGTAGGGAACTATCAGCTCATTGCATGGGAGGGAACTACTGTGTTATAAACAGTGGGGCATTAAAGATCATGTTCTTCAAGATGGAAAATCTCACGCTGAAATGCAGAAATGCAGAAACTAGGAGGGTTTTGGTGTTTCACCTGATAGCAAGCTTTAACTGATTAAAATTATAAGATGAGAGAAAACTTCAGCTTCCTAAAAACCAACCAAAGATAAGTAATTAGAGGATAGCTATCTATCAAACAAAATACAGAACTCACAGCAAACAGTTTCCCCTACAGCTAAAGGCACGGGCTATAAAATAGATATTTTTTTTCCCCCTTCACAAATCATTTAAACATAAGTAAGAAATCAGTAGCTCCCTCTTCAGAAACACCCTAAGGAATAAAAATGCAGTGAATCATGGGTATTTTATTACTAGTCTGTGTGTCTATCTGATGGCAAGCATCAATGGCTTCCCTTACACAGGGTGCCCAGGGGGATAGAAGAATGCAGGGAATAGCTTACTAGTTTCTGTGTCTGTCTAGTGGCAGAAATCCATGTTTTCTTATAGAAGACACTGTGGTAATGCACGGGCAGCATTTCAGTGTGTGTGCCTGGCTTTTTGGTGGCAAAGCTGAAAGTGGGATTGAAATGCATCCACTCACAAAGTGCCGGCTGTGCCAGCAAGGCACAACCCTTGGAGCAAAGACAGAAGTTTTTACCATGCAAGTTTCTAAGGGTAGCCAAGGACAAGTGTTAGGAGAGCAAGAATGCTGGGGGAGGAATATCCAGAGTTTAGTAATAGAAATGGATGCTGATATAGGAGTGTCTTCTGCCATGGGGGAAGGGAACACAGGTAGAAACAATCTTCTCGAGTAGTGGCTGATGCTCAGGTTAGGATGGAAGTACATTAAGGCATCAAAAGCTCATGTTAGTACCTCTCACTGCTTTCAAAGAAAACTGCTTCTATGTGAATCTTGACAACAGTGCAAACCAGGAAGGTCCCAATCACACCATGGTAGGAGTTGGAAGGGACCTCTAGGGATACTTGTCTCCTGAATAGTCTGAGGTTCACAAACAAGAATCGGGGGTCAGAGAAGGCCAAAGCCCAGCAGACCCAAAGGAAGAGTTTTTTAATGTGTATTGCTGAGTGACAGCTGTTATAGGGCTGATCTCCGAAAGTGGTTTTATTTTATCTGCATACTCTTTAGAGAGGGACTGCCTACCAAGCCATGAGCATCATCTAGTCATCTCTCCATAGTATCTATCTGAGCTTTAATACTTTGTATAGAATGTCAGACATGTTACATCTACACCAGAGACCACAGGGAAAGGTAAAGGTACATAGGGTAACTAAACAAGCTGGTGGAGACAGAGAGCAGTCTGTCTGAACTCAGAGTTGGTTCATTTACTCTACCAAAAAGAATAAATTGATCTGATTCATTTGTACTAACTCTGCCTTTCTACTACTAGACTCATGTTACTATGTGAGCTAGGTGGTTTTAAAGTGGCCCTCATGTCTCTGCTTTACATCGCAGCGTGACACACAGACATATGCCAAGTCTTGATTTAAAGACTGTAAGTAACAGGAATCTTGTTCATCCCTAGATAAGATACCACAGTGATTAACTGCTGTCATTGTTAAAATTGTGCATGTTATTTATTGGTATAGACACAGTCTCTACTGTTGACATTCTGATCTTAAAGGATTTCTAAAGACTATGGCTCATGCTTTCAAACATCTTGGCTGCTTCTGAAGGCTGCTTTTTTCTGATAATAACAGTGCTCCAAGATCTAGGCAAGAATAGATGTTTGCTCCTTAGTTTGGTTCATGCTTCTATTCATCTTTTCCTTATAGCAAAACAAGACATATAAAATTGTGCTCCTCTAGTGATTTATTTTATTTCCACGGTGTCTGGAGACATGATGTACTCCCATCCTCTCACAGTGGTTATTAACGTTTGGCCTGGCTGTTTCTTGTGGAAAATCATAAAAATATTTGGTGAGCAAAAGAGAGATGCTAAGTGCTTTGGTGGTCTGATCAGGGAGGGTATTTAGAAAGACTGTGTGTTTTGTTTTGAATGAAATGACTGGCTGTGTCCTTTATGGATGGCAGAGACACACTGAATTGCAGCAGAGCTCTGTATTTTTCTTTTCAATCATTCTTGTAATTTAGAATGTTTGAATGTTCTGTGTGAAACTAACTGGTATGTTTTCAGTTTAAACTACTTCTGGTGTTTTGGTGGAGGAAAGTAAGCATCCTGACAAGGCAACCCTTGGAGAAGGCCAGTAGCCAAAGCCAGCTGAAATTTAATAAAACAGTTAGAGGGTGAATAATTTCCAGTCTCACAGAAGATCAGGAGACATAGATAGTGAGACTGAGTCAAAGGACTGGAAATCAACCTCAGCAGGCTTTGGATCAGATGAGTAGAAGAAGTGGCCAGCTGAGAGAGGACAGCTTCCCAGAGGAAATTGTTAATGCTTCAGATGTAATTGCTTGGAGAGAAAAAAAAAAAACTATAATCAAACCTTATTAGCACCAGAAATATCCTTTTTCCAGTGTCATAATAAACACTGAGCTTGTAGGGAATGAGAGGTACCTCTTCAGTAAAAACATGCTTCCTTAATTCAGTTTTAACAAGAAAACCAAATTTTGCTAGCTTTTTCAGTGCTTTTGGTCTATGCTGTTTCTGAAAGGAAACCAGTTCAGAACTCTTTCATAAATATATTGAAATCAATAAAGGGGAAAGAACAAACTTGAGAAGAGGTATCACTGAAATTGTGTAAGACACTGAAAATATTCTGTCACTCAGTGTGGAATGAACACCTACAAAATTTACTGCAGGGATCATAGCAGGTTATCAGGAAAACTAAATAATTTTGTTAAAAATTGAAGCAATTGGCAAAAAATAGCATTCACTACAACACTCTGGGTCATGGCTACTTTTATAGTGGCATATGGATAGTCATTTTATAAATAGTCCTAAGTCACTTGTGGCCCTGGCATTGGTGTTGGTGGCATTCTTGCAGTGACCTAAAATAACATTATGCTGCTTCTTGGACACCCCGTAGGAGTCCTTGGATCTCAGCATATCCTAATTTATTCTGCTTCTCTGATTTCTGCAGAGATATTGTCTGCATTGTAATGGAGTGGATAAAGAGCTCAGTTCTTCCCTTGGGCCTTCCATTGCAGGCTCTCCGCTGATTCAGGGAAGCACTGGCCCACAACGTGACTCTTTCCATAAAGTAACGTGCAGGGAATTGCTTAGAGAAGCTGAAATTTCAAGTTGGAAGCTCAGACCTTCATATATCTCCAGTTCTAGCCCAGAAAGAAGACATCCTAGGGAAAGCAGAAAACTTGCAACACGCAGTCAGTATTTTGCCCATGTTCTGTATCAGCCAATAGTCCATATCAACCCCTTTTCACCACAGTCCACACTTTCTATCTCTAACTAATGTATATGCATACACGTAGTGTTTTGATTTGCCACTTCATTTAACTCCTCTGTGCTAAGAGAAATACTAATATTTATTTCAGAACACTGTAAAGCTTTTTTTTTTGCTGCAATGTCTGCTTTCTGATTCCAGGAGAACACTATCATGTGAAAGAACCTATTCAAAATCCATTGCATTCCCGTCCTTTTAATTTATGCAGTCAGATTTATACTCTAACTTCACATATCAGTTCTTGTCTGCTCTTGGGCTCATTTGCTTTCATAGCAGACAGAGCTGCTAAAGTGGCTGCACACATACCAGCCTTCCTACACTGGAATGATATTGTCCCTAGGTGGGTTTCCTTGTAATTGCCACAGATCCTCCCCGAAATTCTGGCAGAGCACGGAGCACATCACAAGTTCAGCAAATGTGAGAGGATCAGATGATAAAAGCCTGTTTGTGCTGCTCTTAACTCGGTAGGAGTAATAGCTGATTCTTCGCATGCCCAAAATGAAATTAAGGGGGCTACTCAAAGAGGTTGTGGTTACACGGTCACTTTAATCTGGCATAAATCTGGCTGCTGCTGAAAGAGGTTGTTCCACTTCTCTCCCCCCTCTTCCTCTGCACCCAGTCACTTTTTTCACCCCCTCTTGTCTGGCACCAGTGTTTACATGGCTGTGCAGTGATTTGGAGCACAGAACTGATCCAGCTCAATATCAACTCCATTAGTTGTATGGGTTTCTTTTTTTTTTTTTTTGATTACTTATTTCGGGCAGTACAGCCACATAAATGCTTGTCCTGGCGTAAGAGAGCACAGAAATGACTATCCGAGAGAAGAGGGAATGGAAGAACCACTTTTTCAGTAGCGGCCCAAAGGGCCATTGAATGATGGCTTGATTAGACTAGCAGCATCCAACCCACACAAATCAAACTGTCTAGGCTAGGCTGTGAACTCAGGAACTCCTCTGATCCTTTCTCATAAGCTCTTTCCCATTTCTTGGTAGTCAATAGATGGGAATCCTCTGCCTGTCTCTTCAGCAGTAAACAAGTATCTGTGTCTCCTTTCCAGTTTGTGACTTCTACCATCTCCCAGCAGTCCTACTCCCAGCATGTCGAATTAATTCCAATTTCTTGTTTGTTCTCCTTTTTTTTCCTTTTTACCACAATGTGCATGCCATCATGAACTTTTCTGGAGACTAGTCAACCAAAGAAAAACAAGGTATTTTTCCAAATTATCTGACCAATGAGCGTTTCAGTTCTGAGACACAGCTCAAAGATCATTTCCCAATTCAGTGAAACATTGTCCTAGCTCTGTTGGGGCTTAGGGGCAACACTTAGCTTACAGCTGAGTTACCCCAACAGCAAAGCAATGCTTCAGTTGTGGCTCCTGGGTTTCCTCCTTTCCAAAAGCAGCAGTCCATGTTAGCATTGTGCTTGGCTCTGGCTGCCTTCCCCTCCTTGCTGCCTGGCTGCCTCCCTGCATGAGGGATGCCAAACCAGAATTCCTCGGCTCCCCTTCCCAGCCCACCCCTTCCCCACCCGTCTGTGTGGGAATGGGGAGGGCCACTGCTGGGACCTGCCACACCAGCAGCCAAGGTAAAAGAAGAAAGAGAAAACTCTTACTCCCAAATTTCACCACAAGAGAAAAATTCTCGTAGCCGCTACTCAGACTGGGCAGGTTCAAACCCATGACAGCAATAACTTTGGTGTAAAATAAAACCCCTTAGATGCAGCATATTTTCACAAGACTTGTGACCAGAATGTGGTGACAAAGGGAGAAGCATCAAACCCAGTACCAGAACAAGAAAAAAATGTAGGGTCACCCTGGAAAGACATCAGTCTTCCAGGTCAGTGTTTGTGCTTGTTTCAGTTTTGTCACAGAGCTGATGATAATTATTGCTGGTTAGACACACCTTCTGAGTCCTGTTGTCTGCTCCAGAAAAACTGAACAAATTCCACAGATTTCATCCATCATAATGGGCAAAAGTCTGTGTACACTTGCTAGCAGTTAATAGCACTGTATTCCACAAATCAGCCCATTCAATGAGGGTAAATTGCTACACAGAGTTGTCTTGGTTTATCCCCTGCCACAGTGGAGGCCGATTTGCATTGATATCCGTGACGTCAGCCATCAGTCAAGGTTTGTAGCCAGTGAAGGTCTGGCCATTCAACTTAAAATTCCTTGTTGGAGAAAAAAAAAATGTATATCCTGAAGTGAGGCTTTCTTCTCAGATGGAAGCTTGAAAATCAGCTTGCTGGGACTTGCCATGAGGAGTACTGTTGTACTTTTGAAGTCTGGTATAATGGGAAATACTTGCAAAATGAAGAGAAAAAGGTGAAAATAAGGCTTAAAGCTTTTCCTGCAGATAGTTATCTTCACAGTTTTAATCAAAACACAAGGGAAAGACACTTAACTTCTTTATTTTACAAAATTTTACAGAAATGTGCTCCTTTTTTTCTTGGTTGTTTTTGGGTTTTGGTAGCTTCAAGTGATTTGTTATTCTCTGAGCTTCTCTGGGCTGTTATATTCCCTCCCTGCTGTTGGAGCTGATTTCTATTTCTTGTCTCAAAAAATGATTGTATTTGTATCATCTCCAGACAGGTCACAGGAGGTACTACATTGAGTGCACACTGGATATGTTGCACATCTGGTTTATATCCTCCTCCACCGAGCCGCTTCATACTCCAGTCTTTCTGTATTGTTGTCATATATCAAAACACAAAGTAAAACACACAGGCAGTGGAGCTGAATAGACACAGCTACATGGGACACAACTGAAAAATCAGCTAATTTAAATAGCCACTTCTAAGTGCAGTTTCCAATTCTTGAAGTCAAAGCAATATCAAACTGAAGAACCATGTAACACAGTGTAACCTTCTCTGCTAGGCATAAAAGGCAACAAACTCGTTGTTCTGGGTTTTATTTGCCACAACCTTTTGGCATGTGTATGTAACCCTGAGAGACTCATTTTAAGGACAGAAAAAAAGAAATTTCTATGTAGAATTTGTGGCAGTCTCTCATTTTTCATGGCATGGACTAAAGCAGAGATTGCTAGACAAGCTATTTTTTGTAGGTCACTTCTTAGAGGCCCAGGAACTTCCCAGAGGTTCAGGGGCTTCCACAGAGGGGATAACATGTCCTGTAGATAACCAAAGGACAAACACAATGAGAAAGCAAAGCCTTGGTGCTGTCAGACTGGCAGCCACTACCCCTTCTCTACCAATTCATCTACTTTCCTCTTATGACACAGGATGAATCTTTCTCAGGCAGCACAGGACAATAGTTCTGGAGGCAGAGTGAAAGGACTGTACCAATGTAATCCCTGAGGTACCACCACTGTGGGACAAGAGATCCTCAGAGCACAGGAATAAGAAGTGCTTTATGCTGCCTTGGGCTTCTCTGAGTCTGGCACAGTCTCACTGTGAAAGCGTTTTGTCCTGTAAGCAGGTGTGGTTTGGCCTCTTATCAGCAACAGAAACTTTCTTTGGGTTCATCTGTAAGTTTGAACTAATCTTTACTCAGATCTGCTCGGTGTTGCAGACCAGTGCAGTGACAGGAGCCAGGCAGGGTTACAGCCATCACTTGATGTGATGACCTGACAGGGTTCTGAGGCCAGCAGGCAATGTTGGTGGACTACCTGGCTGACACTTGTGCTGGGCAGCCCCAGAGCAAGCAATGAGTGACTGGATTGTGTAGCCTCTCAGTACTGCAAGCCCCCTATGAAACTGCAACATCACAAGGAAACCAGGCATCCCGAAGATGGTATTACAGTCTTGTAATTGAAATCTCTGTTCCTATAAGCACTTGGGTTTGAAAATAAAAGGCCTTTCTGTGTTTCAGGCCTGAGCCCTGAAATGTGTGACAGCAATGGGAGCTGGCTCCAGCAGTGCAGGGATGGAACGTGCTGGGAAGATGGGCAGCACCAATTGCCCATTGTCTCCATCCTTCCATCTAGCCATCCCCCCGAAGGTACATGCACACTTGCACCTACACACCCAGTTTCTCTCTGATTTGCCCCTGGATTGAATTAAGCTGAAGGATCAAAGCTGGGACACTGTTTCCACACAGAGGCATAGGCAGGGACTCACTGCTCTCAAAGACCAGCTTAGTGTTTGTCCCTGCTAGCCTCACCTGATTCAATCAAAATACAGCCAAAGATCTTCTGTTTCTAGCCTTGCTCACTCCCATCACATCCCCCTCAGCTTTCTTCCCACATGGACTCCTTCCAGCTTTGCCCTGTGTTCTCCCAAGTGCCAGAAAGTCTAATTCCCCTCTCCTGCCTTTTTATTTGTTACTTTTTCCTGGAGTTGGCATTAAAGCTGGAAGCAAAGATATTTCTGTCTGGTCAGAGAAGGGAGGGGGGGTGGAATATCTGTTCCAATTGCTTTTGAAATAGGCACATCAAACTTTATGACACTCCTTTTAGAAGAGTAGATTCTCTTTTCCTTATATAAACTTTGGCGGAGCAATTTTCCATGGCCGCATACATGCAGACGGCCTTGTTCCCGGGCTTGGGGAGCCTGGGTCTCCATTAATTGGGCAGTGCACACAGTTCCTTAACGTGAGCTTGCATTTTTGGAAGCATTACATCTTCAATTTTAGCTTCAGGTTCTACTGAAAATGTGGCTTTTAATAAGTAATAATATACAGTTATAGAGCTTTTCAGTTAAATGCAAACTCTTAGTGTTAATTCAAGCAAAATTAAGAAGATCCTTTATTTACCCCCTTTGCTCAGTGCAGTTCTTTATTCCACCCTAAAAATGTTAGGACAGCTGAGGTGATGTATTTATAGTTCCTAAGTACCCCAGCCTAATGACAATCAATTTGAGCAATGGCATGCATTGTTCATGTGATAGCAAAGGAGATCAGAAGGTGAGGGTTACAGGTAGTAAAATCTGGTCATGAGGCAAATGAACAATGTCTGAATGCTAATGTTATGGTAAATGCTGATCTCCCTGATTTTCAGTAACCACTGCAAGTGCTTGCAACATCTAATCAACCCTGTCACCACATGGGTGAACACAGCCATTGCAGCTCAAAGCTAGGAAGTTTGTCTACATAACATATAGCAGCATTATATGGGGAGAGGTTTGTACACTGCTGGCCATAACAGAATTTGTGTTTTAACAGGGAACATTGGGCACTGCTGTAACTGAATTCCAAAAATAAAAGGAAATTACCTAAAAGCTAATAAATACTCACCATCTGTTGCAGTCCTGCTCTGCTGATAATGCTCTGTCACCATCTCTTACAGGATAGAAATAGCAGAAGAGCAATGTTGAAAATAAATGAGATGTGTGTGGGCTTAAATTGGAGCAACAGTTGAGGAGAAAATGACTTTGCTGTCATTTCATATATTTTCTTGTCATGTTTAATTTAAGGAGTCATGTTCTAGAAAAGCACGTTTTGGTATTTCTGTTGTCCCTGTGCTGCTCTCTGTGTGCTGGTGATTTACTGTGTGTAGCCCAGAGCTGGAATCCATTTCTCCCTCTGCTCAGGCGACTCATTCTGGGCTCACGTGTGTCCCGCTGCTGACAGTCTGAAGCCACAGGTGCTCTTTACTTCAGACCTGCTCTTGAGAGAGGATGATTTCAAAAGCAAAGCTGTTGATGCTTATGGAGCAGAGTTAAAATCTTGGGAATAAATGAACTTTATGGCTTGAACGTTTGTCATCCTTGGTAAACAGGAAATGATGGAAGTAGCCTCCTCCTACCCCTTGGCAGCCATGAATTTCAAACCGTGCAGGATGATTCCTTCTCAGAGCAGGACTGAAGATGCATCAGCAGTCTGAGTGCATAAATAATGCTACAGCCCTTGGTAAACCCAGGCAGTATATCATCCCTGCTAGAGCTATGCCTGCTCGGGAGGGATCCCTGCCAAGCTTAAAGCAATGCCCTCTGATCAGTGCACTCTTTGAAATCTACCATCTGACTGTTTTGTTTGAGGGAAACCTTTCTTTCTTGGGTGGGCTGGAGCACTGTGAGTGCCTTTGGGGTGAGTCACTTCTAAGTGCAGCTGGAATGATGAGCACACGGGATGGCCCAATGAGACAACCACAGTATGCAACCTTAGACACATCAGTAGTATTGGGTAAGAAAGCTTGAACCTCCCTGGGGAGTTTAACCACAGCTGCAGAATAGAGGAGGCTGTGCCACTGATAAAAGCACCCCAAACTGTATAGAAGTATCCTCAGTTTCCTAAAGCTGGTGTGGAGAACTGAGATGGTCCAATACACAAGCTCCAGGTGAGAAAAGGAAGAGGTTTCTGTCTCCAGAGGTCACACTCTATTGTATCTACAAGTGATTCTTCTCTGAGGTTGGACTGGAAAGCTGTAACTGATAGAATCACACATCATGAGCTCTGTAGGCATGCACCAAAGAATAAATCAAGTGGCTTACTATCAGCTGGAGGAATTTTGGTCTTCAACTCTAATTTTTGTGATTGTTCACTTTGCCGAAACCCATTGCATTGAAGTGCCTCCTAAGAAATGCTTTCAGCCCCAAAGCCAGATTAATATTTAAAGTGTTTTTCTCAGCAGTGCAACAGCTGTGCAATGTGAAATAGAAGACATTTTTCTCTTTCCCTGGGCAGCTCTAAAGCATCAAATGGTAAACAGAGAAAATGAAAGAAAAAAAAAAACAAAACTGTTTTGTTTCTGATCTGGCTTAGGTATAAAATACCAAATATTAACACACACCCCCAAACCTCCTCCAGTGCTGTTGATTTGATGTTAGCAAAACTTTGTGTATCATTGGAATGCCCTCAAATATTGAGGACTTAAAAGTAAATTACTCTGGGCAGAAACTGTTCTTGGAAAACCTTAATTTCTGCAGCTGGAATGCTGAAATGCAATTCAGCTCCATCCCTTGATGAAACATAAGCTTAATTTCTGTGATTTAGAGTCCATTAAAATATCTGTCAATATATACATATAGAAAAATAAACATAGACACAAACCTACTACATTTATTTGTTTTTCTTTTGCTTTGAAAGGAAATTTGTTGCCTGTGAGCCTGAAATTGTGGTTTTCACAATCGGAAGATGAATAAATGTACATCCAGGGTTGGTAGGGCAGAGTGAAAGCAAGCTGTGGCCCACCACAGTGTCCCATGCTGCCTCTTGCCCTCAGACTTCAACCCAACCCTCCTTAGAATTGCCCATAAATGTCAGAATTGGAAAGAACGAGATACATCACATGTCTGGGAACTGCTCCGTGCCTAAAGACACAGGCAGAATCTGCTAAACAAGAGTAATATTTCAGGATTTTCTTTTTATCCATAAGGACTAGAACCATATTTTCTAAATGAGATATGAGATTCTGTTTTCTTCACATGACTATAGCTCACTCATAGCAGCTCAACTTTGATCTATCCCAGACAGCATTTGTAGTATCAGCCTGTTGGCCCTATCTGTGTTAGCAAGAAAATGAGTGTATTTAGGAGTTATCAAAATTGTATTCAGTAAAAAGAGGGAAAAAAGTGTTCAAGTACCATGTACCATAGCAGCTTCACTTCTGTGGAAGGCTAGAATTCACTGGATGACTTCCATGAACAAGATTGACTCCTATTTAACAGAATGAGGCCCTGCATATTTGGTTTTTAATTGTATTTTTAAACTGTTTCTTTTTGAGGCTCAAGGCCTCTGGTTACTGTGGAACAGTAATTGTATTTGGCTGTTGTGCAGTCTGAAAGTTTTCTCCACGGTGACCTATTTGAAATGGGATTCATGCAGTAATAATACAGTGTAGCTGTAGTATAAGATAGTAACAGGAGATAACACAGAATAGCACAGTGAGGACAGTATAAAGTATCCTGACATACACTAGAAACAAATCAAATCTACAGCTGCACAATAGTGCTGTGAACAATTCCCTATACATAGAGTCATTGGCCACCAGGTCTAGCTGCTGTATGAACAAAGGAGTATGTCTCCTGGTACTCTTTGTTTGCTGTGGAGAAATCTGTCCTTATTTAACCCTAAGTACCTGTCAGCTGCTTCCAGGAAGAATTTGCTTTGTGAACAGAACATTTCAAAAGATTTAATTTTCTTTTTAAGTTTCATTTTTAGAAAGGCGAGGAATCCAACACATCCTACTCTGAGTAGGGCTCTTTGATGGGCTGGGATGCTGCATGAATGATAAATATATCCACAGACTCAGAGTAAATATTCAATGGCATGTAACTAAGGTATAAAGGAGTAAATTTTACACAAGTTGGCCACAGGCGCCTTGTCATTTCCCAGTAAATTAAAGAGTCTTCCATTGGACCTATAAATTTATCATACTGGTATTCTTCCATGACTACAGAAACAGCCTGACCCTGTTTTGATGGAGTGTTCCATTCCCTACAGATAACAAGAGTCCAGTGCTGTTCCTGTGCATACCATGGCACCAATAAATTGAGCACAAGCCCCTTTTTGCAGCTCTTCCTGTGACTGCCACTCCGTGTTAGTCTTTCTTTTTTAGTGCTTTTTTTTCCAGGAACCTTAATCAGAGTCTTTGCCAGAAAAGAAAAAAAGAAAAGTGCCCTGCTAATTACTTACAGGCTTATGAGCCATGTTGTGATAACAGAAGCATAGGAGTAGGATGGAAATCTGTCTCCCATTATGAATCACATGGTACGTCACCAGTATTGATCAGTGTCCCCAGTTGCTTCCCAGCACAAGCTGATCCAAGTAATGAGGGCCATATTATTTATCTGGATTAATTTCAAGCTCCAGCTCTGCATTAAAACTGATACCTTTTTTTTCCTCAAAATCCTCTGATTTTACCTACCTTACCCATCCTCATGACACTCTGAATGTCAGAGCTTGCCCATGGCTGCATTCCTAGGGGAATGGTTCTGCAAGGAAAGAAGACTTCTTGCATGGTGCTGAGCTTATGAAGCAATCCTTGAGTGCTGCAAAGAGCAGGTGGGAGTGAGCTAGGGCAAGGAGAGAGAGCTGTGTTCTCATGCCAGACTGGCTGAGGCTAAGCCACATGCTGTGAAGGATCTGCCACATCCCAGGCAAGACTTGCTTGTACAGGAAAGTGTTGTTATTGGTCTGTGAATGGAAGGGGAAGATTCTCCTTCCTCAATGTTCCATGGTCACCTGCTAGCTCTCTGGTTAACTGGAGACAAAGGTGCTGCCAAGTGGAATTCAGAACTTCCTAAGTGTTGGATGCTTTTCAGCCTTAGGAGTAAAATGTTCAAAGTGTCATGAACACAAGTTTCTGAGCATAAAAATAGCCAAGCCAGTGCTACACAGTTGTTGTTTGCATTCTCATTACTGAGGATCAGATTTTGAGAGAGCTAAGTTATAATTTGTGTAGACTTTGGGTCCCTCCATATCCAATGCAAAGAAGTGGATGCTAGTAGAATGCCTGTTCTTAAAACCTACTTTAGGGTTCTAGGAATCATGAGTAGAAAGAGCAGATAAATCCCTTCTTTGTTCAGTATTTGAAATGCTTTGGTTACATTTGTTTGCATTCTTATTACTGCTAAGGCTTGCTCCTATGTTTGGCTGGATTTTTACTATGCAGGTGTGAAGCAAACCCTGTTTATTCAAATCACCCAGGACTGGTCACACCTTGGATCCCTGTGAGGCAGGTGAGCTCTGCTGTAGTCATCTTAAGAGCATTGCTTGGCCCATTGTCTCCCAGCCAGAAAGGGATAAATCTGTCTTTCTGCAGGGCTTTTAGTTTAAGCTGTTGCCTCTAACTGATCAATAGACATGAAGTACCAAGATGGTCTTGAGATTTGGAATAATACTAGTGCTTCAGACTATTGAATTTGTACTGAATCTACATTGGACTGGACTTGCACCTTTGATTGAATAAGTATAGTTGTATTGGCTCAAAGTTCATTGAAGCTCTTCTGCTTTTTCTGGTTTTCATTTTTTTATTTCATTACACATTTTTACCCCCAGGCTTGAAAAAGTATTAAAATGCCAGAAAGGAGACAGATCACTCACCATTTCTAATCACATACCAGAAATCTCAAGACACATAGTTCTCACAAGATTTTCTACTCTTTGTAGACCATAAAAGGTTCAGATAACCTTCTGAAGTCCAGTCTGATCTCTTTAGTCATTAAAAAATTAAGTTTTCTTACTGAGAATCTAAGCTAGATTCCTACTGCACTGAACTGCATTCAGCAGTTAGTTCTTTCAGCAATTAATTTCCAACTTTCATTTGAGGATCACTGAAAACTGAAACTGAAACTTTCTGCAAACACATCAAACCTTTTAGTAGGATCCATGTTTGAATGGCAGACAGTAAAAAATCACAAGATGCTACAATGTGCCTTGTAGAAGCTTCCAACCATTTTTTTCTGTGGCATAATTAAGTGCATCCACATAACCAGGCAGACACCACACTGTCATCCACATTCACAGCAATCTTGGACACAAAGGCAAAAAACAATCAGCCATTTGCTAAAGGTCTTTCATTTTTTTTGTTAACGATTTAGAAGTGGCTTTTTATTTTAATCATCTGAGCTGAACATTATAAGAAAAAGAGTAAAAAACACAAGGGAGGAGAAGGAGGGAGGTCGGATGTTGAGTCTTAACAGCCGTTGAGGACCATGGTGCTGGTTATATGCAGAAACACTGGCATCTAGTGGGCAGGTTTTCAGATGGGAAAAGCAAAGTTACAGGACACTCAATATAAATCAAGGCAGCAATTAAAGCTAAACAAATGTTTGTGTCTTTCATAGCTCAAAGATTTTCCTAAGTCTGTTGTAATCCTTTTCTGTAAAGCATTTGGAAATGCTGGCTTTCCCAATTTCAGCATCCAGCTTTCAGAATGCTCTTCTTCCTATTTGTGTTATATTAAGACCACTAATTATTTAATGTCATATAGATTATCATGAATCAGTAGGAAGCTACATTGTTTGCCTGCATGTATAAAAGTCTAGTGTTCTTCCCCAAGATTTTAAACATGGACAAAGATAAACCTCCAACTAGTCCTTCAACTCACTTGGTCTAATTCAGCTGTAAATGGTTTCATGCACAGCATGGCTTTGAAAGAAAGATCTTTATAAAGGAAGAGAATAAAAATACAGTAGAGCAGCCACACTGAAGGACTCTGGGGGGGAAAAAAAAAAAAAAGCTTAATTACTTAATTTCTGTAGCTCTAAGTATGTTGTTTATGCAATGTTCTCTTTTTATGCTAATTATGTATGAGTTTTTTCCCTACTGAGTCATAATAGATGCTGGACCTGAGCAGCATTAAAACCTGGCTCTGAAGTCCTGTTCTTTTATTAGTTCACTGGATTATATTAAAACCTTGTGTATATATTTGACATACAGAAGTGTGTAATAAGCAGGATGAGGGGCTACTACATCCATGGCAATAGTCTAAAGCAGTCACACTCATGCCTTTTCTCTCCTATTTCCAGTGTTTGCCAACACTAAGCAAACCGTGAAAGCTGCTGAGCTGTGCTGGTCTCCTCATCTTTGGCTGTCTCTCTGGTAGGTTGAAGGGTGTTTCTCTGTTTACTTTCAGGGCCCAAATTAATTTGTACAAAGGGAGGACTTGGCTTTCTAAATCTAGCAGAAGGCAGAAGAGACGGATGCATGAAAAAGTAATATCTTAGCTACCTTCTTCATGATTCCAGGATTACAGAGGCACTGAGAGGTTTTATTTTAAGTTTTTTCTTCTCTGTCCTCATACTTTCCTCTTCTCTCTCTTTTTCTTTTAATTTTTTTCTCCCTGTATTCTCTATACCACAAACTTTCCTATATGGTGTCTGCTCTTTTTCTTGTCCTGATGGACCAAGATGTACTTCAGTGGTCAGTTCTACCACAGAACAAAAGTGTGGATATTCTGAAGGGAGAGGTTACTTTTGTAAAGAAGCTTAAGTGCTGTAACTCTGAAAACACTGATAGTAGGTTTGATTTGAATCTGGGAGAAAATGTGTTGACTCCTGCCTGTTGGCTAGATGAATCACCCTGACACAGATGTAGGCTAAACACTGAACCTACATTTTTTGGCTTATTAAGTGGGAGGGAACATGGAACAAAGACCTGGAAGTACTTCTCTTTGCTATGTTTCTCATTTTCTCCTTGTAAATTAGACTTAATAACACTTCATTTTCTTTGGAGATACCATTACAAGGTCCTTCAGCCTTCATGTGGAAAAGTAAAGTTAACAACAATGAACTCTATTCCACATGTTTGCTTTAGGATTAATTCAGTATTACTGAGGTAGACCTAGAAGCTACTATTTAACCTTTCTAGTTATCTAGTTCATGGCTGAATATAAATAGGTGGGAGTTCTTTTATTTCAGAAAATTACTTGAATTGACTTTCACTGGGTAAAAAATGGCACAGTTGGGATCAATGTGAATTTTCCACTGTGTAAGTAAAACAGTCAGGATTTTACCTAATGACTTCAAACTTCAATGGAGATATGCAAATTGAGACCTGTGTATTGAGAGTGTTAAGAATGAAGCACACAATAGCAGCCTGATTATGCTTTTTTTACACTCTCAGATCTAATCTATGATTTCATCTTGTCAGTAGGGGAAAGCAAGCCTTTGATGCTTTGAGATTTAAATTATTTCCTTGGAGTCATCTGGCAGAGCTCTCTTACTAGAAGATAAGTATACTAGAAGGAGTGTCCATCTATTTCAGCCTATCAAATGCTTTGTGCAGCAGTAATATTATATATCTTCATAAAATTGTGGTTTATTCTGCTACTAGTCCTCAGGTTTTTAGTGTGTCTGAATTACAGAAGAAAAGGGAAAACTGTGCAGAGAAACTACAAAATTATTAGACTGCACCGTTGTACTTCCCAACTGTTGATCCTAGAGAGTCCTCTGACATTTCCTTAGTAATTCACAATACTGAGCCACACTTTCATTAATATTTATCAGCATTTAGTATTTACTAAAGTAACAAAATCATCTGAAAATGGATTTGAATCAAGTTTTATTGTGAAATGATACATGAAATACTCACCGGGCAATTAAACATAGATTAGTATTGCATAACTATCTTAATACAATATTGTTATTTAACCTAGAAAACTGTAATTAAGGATTCCTCTGAACTCCAGAAAGCTGGCCTTCTCTTCATGTTTATACTCTCCAATTTTCTATGGACCTCTCCCTGTGAATTCCTTTTGCTTCAGACAGTCTAAAGCTGTACCCTTAAAAAGCATAAACTCGGGTTAATCGGAGAGTTATTCAGGCCCATACCTCAGAAACTGAGAGAAACTCTTGATTTTTTCATGCATCCAGTCATTACTGTTAGAAAATACATGATGGTCTATAACATCTAGCCATTTATAGTTGGAAGTTTTGCTCTGTCACTAGGATTGCACTATATTGCAGAGAGATTCAGCTCTACAATGAGCACATAGTCAACACAGGAATAATTTTGTCCTCCTTAACGTAGTCATAGTATGTATCTTCTTCAGTACGCATGAAGAGACCTGCAGAAAAGAAAATATCATGTTAAAAAATGCTGACATTGGCCATCTAATGGACTTCAGATCATTTAAGCATTTTTCTAACATTAATTCCTCACAATTGCCTGTGAGCAACTCTGGAGAAGAATTACAATAGTCCAGTGAGACAGCTTTCAACTGTGGCTCAGCTGGAAGATTTTTTGAAAACTGCCAACTTACCTCCTAGGGCTAAAGTTTGGGAACTTTATGTTTTTGTTTTTAAGTAAGTTTCAGACCTTTGGCTTATTGTGGATTAACATAGTTCCATTGAAGTGTACCACAACATCCAGATTTTCAAAGGTATTTAGATCTGTACTAGTACAAATAACAGAATTTTAAGTGGATAGACTCTGTCTTTGAAACAGATCCGTCCTGACAGATACTATGTCTGTATTTCACTGTTTAGGTGCTTTTGAAAGTATGCAGCTAAATCTTTAACTTTTCTGTTAAAAATTTAATGGTGAGTTATATAGAATCACTATTATGGGGATGATTCTAATTTGTCCTAGTTGACAAATTTCATGTCTGCTTAAAGAATGTGTGCAGGAAGGTAACTGAAAACGTGTTATTAATACATGTATTTTACAATCCTATACTTTCCTTATCTCAAAATGTAGTAGCATTACATTTATTTAGTGTAGTGATAAGCTGACACTGCATGCAAAATACACAAGGGAATAAAAGATGACCATATCACAAACCTAATGTTCATAGAGTACTACTGGGATGAGTCATTTTGTCACCAATTGACTTGCGAGTAGTGCCTCATTTCTCAGCTGTGCTTTGGAATCTAGTTTCACATTGAACTCTATGATGCATGTGATAAACAGAGGCAAAAAAAAAGGGGGGCACATTATGCTATCTGTTACACTGCTGTTGAAAATCAGAAACAGAACTAACAGTCCATGCAAATTCTGTGAAAATGTTCTATGTTAATGTTCACCAGTATATATACTAACCAATGAATTCCATTTAAAAACTCAGCAGCTGGCAAATCATGACAGCTGAGATACTGCAGAACAGGATCATCTCCTAGCAGATGAGACTACATCTTAAATATCTCAAGGATGACAACTATTAATTTAATCCTGCCAAAGTCCTACTGAGAGTTAAATGAACAAGTACAAGACTTAAATAGAGGAGTTGGAAAAGGAGCACAAGCAGACAGGAAAGAAACAAGAGTATTGTGCAGTCATCAGCTTGTATTCATATAGCAGAGAAATACATAACCAAATGCTTTATTAACATGGACAGAACTACAGGGCCACACTTGATGCTGAGGACACTCATGTTCCCTGCCACTTCTCTGTGCTTGTTAGAATAAGGTATTTCCTCTGGCCATTGGTTATTCTCTCCTCTTCCAGTTTTTGGCTTTTCCTTTTATTGTGAAGAAATAGCCACTGTAAAAGCAACATATACCATTGAGAGACAGCCAAAACCATTAGATTGGATGCACTAAATCCCTGTTGCAGTGTGGGAGACAATGTGGATTCAACCAGTGTTCAAGGAATTGTTCTTCTGCTCTCTGCTCCAGACGTTGCAGGTACAGCATATACTCCTATTAAAAGAAAAGAAAGAAAAGGTCATTTAATTATGTCATTACTGAAGTCTAATGTCAGGCCAATGAACCAGGAGAATTCTACAACTTATATAAGAGCAATTATTTTACCCCTTAAAATTATCAAATATATTGAAATGATGTTGCTAGTCAGCTTGCCTCAGCCTATAATATTTAATGAATGACATCACCATCCAGATCAGCAAAGGTGTTGAGCAAGAGTTTCACAACAATACTCATAAATTAGGAATTCTGCATACATATTTCTTATTTGCATATTAACACAGAAGCCTCTGTTAGTCCTGAGGGTACAGAAGGATTCTCACAGATAGGTCTCTTGAAGCCTCTTTTGAAAATTGATTCCTGCTGATTAAAAACATTAACCCATTATAGATCATGTGGCAGGGTTCTAGTAAGTAGCATCCATCAGGGATGATCACTCTTCATGTGATACATGAATTAATGGGAATTTCCCTTCCTAACATATAGGGTTATCAAGTTATGAAACTAAAGTGTGCTATGCACCAAACACTTGACCTCCATCAGGGTTTTAAGAAGTTACAATCCCAGAGCATGTGGGCTCATAATCTTGGTGAACACTAGCTACATTTTTCCAAAATCCACCCCCATGGCTTTGCACAGTGGGCATTGTAGGAATGGAAACTGTAACATAAACCCCTTGCACTGGCTAAATGCTCCCACTGTCATCCAGTTCTCTGCTCTTTGTGCTGACCAGAGAGCTGGTTACACTGGGTGCCAGCAGGAAGCTTTAGTATCCTGCCTTTTACTGTGCTTTTTGTCCTCACAGCACAAGGAGATTTGGCTTAAATCCCTCTGAGAGACTGCATTACAAACGTGTGGAGAGCAGGACTGAATGACAGAGAAGACACTACATGATGAAAAGCAGGGCCTTGGTCAAAGTAAGATTCAAATATGCTTATAACATAAATGCCATTTCAAAAATAACCAAAGATGGCAACTCTTGCTGTCTTTAACTGAATAGGCCTTTTGACTGAAACAGCCCTGTGGAAGTCAAATAGTGTCACAAAGAATTGCAAATTAAATTCCCCAGCTCAGCATGATCTGGCCTAGTACAAACAGATTTTGCTTAAAATAGAAGAACAGAGGTGGGTTCATCACAGCATTCATTTAATTTCTTTCTGCTACAAAGAATCTATACAAATTCAGCTTTTCCTCCTTGAGCTTGTGGTAGAACTGTGCATAGGGATACAGCAGCCATAGTCATTCACAAGGGAAAATCTCTGTGTTCCACCTAGGGGGCAGGAATAGGGATTTTTATCAAAAGATATTTCCTCTTCTACTGAAAAACTTGATATTTAGTGAAAAAATAAAACAAAAACAAAAAAACCCACAAATAAACAAAAAAAAAAAAAAACACCCAAAAAACCTCAAAACAACAAAAACCAAAATCCAAGTACTCTTATGTTTGGGGTTTCTTACAGAAATCCAGCATTGCTGTATTAGAAAAGAAAAAGAAAAGAAAAAGAAATAAAAAGAAGATTGACATTTCTCCACAAATGTTTGTTTCTCAATCGTGGTGGGATGGAAAGTGGCAAGGACAGAAGTCAGTAATTAAACCCTTCTCTAGCCCTCACTCCCTCTGCTCTCCACCTACAACCGCAGAATCACAGCACATCTTGAGTTGGAAGGGACCCACAAGGACCATCAAGTCCAAGTCCCTGCTCCTCACAGGACTACCTAAAACTAAGCCACATGACTAAGAGCATTGTATGTTCACATGGAACTTCCAGTAATACAGGGTTTAACTCAGTCCAACTTCTCCACCATTTATTTTGCATTTAATATATATTTACTACCTAACATATAATCATGGTGGGATATTAAGCATCAGCATAGATGGGAACTGTATTCCCACTAATTGTCAAAGTCCACAAGGTTCATTTTGCAACAGCTTAGAAATCAAACCAATCCTGAATGTTATGGGCAGAAGTGAAGCCCATGCCTTCTGTTTTTTGGCTCTGTTGTACAGTCATCATTGTGCCAGCTTGCTAACAAGCATGGTGCAACATTCTCATGACAGGTTTGATTTGTTGTGGCCATTACATGTGACAGAGAAGCGTGTGCAGCAGGAGTGGCACATAGCCAGGTGGATTCTATTTGGCTGGTGTACATTAACCATTGGAAAGGGCCAACCACAAGCTGCCTCCACAAGCCTGGCCCACACAGAGCTCAGTCCCATGAGGTACATAGCAATCTTGATATCCCACAGAGTTCAGAAGTGTTCAGTGCCTTGCTAAGCTAAGCTTGTCATATTCCTCACACATGCACAATCTATTGTGTGCTTTCTAGCTTCTGTGGGCTTTACCTCTTCAGAACATGTAATTTGAGCACAGTTTATTTACTTTGGAAAGAAATAGGCGGCAATTTCAAAATACCTTAAGTACCTCTTGAGAAGTGCAGAATTATATGTTACACCTTGTCAAAGCAAGTAAGACAGAAGGCTTTTTCCATCTTTTTCCTTTGTTGTAATATGATTTAGAAATACACAAATATAAATATTGCATGTGGGAAAAAAAATGCTGTTGCATTAAGCTAGCAATTAAAAACTTCTGCAACATAATAACCCACCTTCCTATCTGCAAGTGAATGGAAGTGATTTTAACAGCTAGCTCAGAACTACCTTGATCTCCACACTGACCACTGACATCTACATTTCCTTTCTGCCTTGAATGCAGAATGTTCTGTAAGCAGAAGACATTTCCTGTTATTTGGTTTTTCAGGAACAACCTGATGAAATCCACATTTCTATAAATGAAAAGCCACTTTCTTCTCAATAATTTAATCGGCATTTTTGAACCATGATAAAGAATTTCCACATGCTGCAAGCAATGTTCAGCACTTACAGAATCCTTACCCGTCACTGGAAGAATGTAAAGGAGTTTTTTAGTATTTCACAGAATTCAGCTGCTTATAAAAGAGTGATATTCATAACATATTGTTTGGAATGAAATCTGTAGACATTAAATACCAGGCATAAATGTTTGAGGGGTTTTGGTGTTGAAGTTTGAGCATTTTTTAAGTTAATGTAATTTTTAAGTAAATATCATAAATCACCCTCATTGGCTCATCAGGAAAACCAGCCTTTCTCGGTTTGCCTTCACGACGAGTTCTCAGAACCTGTTTGGCATCTTTTTCAGTCATAATTGGTGAAGTGTCTAAAGACAGAAATGCAGAAATTAGCTCTGACTTTACCAAGAAGTCAATATTTTATCTCTCAGTCGTAAAATGAAATGTCTCCAAACCTGATTTTTGTCTATATACAAAGTGTTCTTTCATTACAGCCCCTTCCCAGGGGATATTGCATTCCAGGAGGTCTGAGTGGAATTTTAAACCGTTTTTATACTCATGCTTTCTATAGTTCTACCAGTATGAAGCAAACCCTACACATTCATGTTACTCTCAAATGAAAAAACGTAACAGCACCATCTAACCAATGACATAAGTAACTCATCCAATTCTTTGTTCTTTTCTGTGTTGCTTGACTTCTTAGTATTATTTCTCAAAGTAATGAGTTAGACTTTTGTTGCAAAGGAGAGATTTCATTGAACATTTAGCTTGCAAGACCATGGTAAAATAATATTAAAATACTAAGCTAGTAAATTAAACTTTGGGGGTTTTTAATAAATGACCACAGCGTGGTAATGCAGCGAGTAAAATATCAAGTACAACAACATGAGTGTTAAAAAATCCAATCACAGAAAGCCTGCAATATAATCATATTTAAGTGTTAAAAATGAAGTATGAAAATGCTAAAGTAGAAGGCTGACAAACTAACACTATTGTAATATGCCCTGCAGCTCCACATGCATGCACAGGTTTGCTTAATATAAACTCCTACCTGTAAAGGTGGTCATCAGAATCAAAAAGGAGACAAACACAAGTAACTGCTTCATTTTGATTCTGCTTTCTCTCAGTCTCTTCCAAAATGAGTAACACTGACTGAGGCATTGGCCTATTTGAAGTAGCTACGTCAGTCACAGATATTTGTTTATGCTTTAACTAATTTGAGTGATAGTATGATTTTGAAGACATCTGGCTCAAAGTTTTGAATTAGGCTATTATCTACTCACACATGCTCAGCATAACTCTGTTCCTAAGGGAAAGAAAAGAGAAGACCTTTTTTTTCTTTCCACTTCAGGCTTCAGAGTTACACTGAATATTTTAAATTTGTGAAAATAAACCACATCACCTTACATTTAGCATGCCCAGAAATTGAGTCGGGTGCCCAAGATAAGCGATTGTTTTTTAAAACAAACAATTGCCCCACACTAAATGTCAATCTCAAAGGCAGCTGCAAGGGGGCCCCTTTTTCAAAAATTGTCTCTACCCCAGCATAGAAATACATATTGAATGTGGTTTAACTCTAGCAAACCCAAATTATCCCTTCTGTAAAACACAGCAGAGAGGTTTTTATCAAATTAATAGAATGATACAAATGAAAACTCACATAATTCTTCTCTTTTCAAGGCAATTTAGTAGAAAACAGGATTTAAGTGTCCTTACTAATGAGCACAGTGTAAATTAAGAATGTAGGTTAATGAATGTCATTGCAAACTGTTACATTTTGCCTGGAGAGATGTTACCAGAGAGCTCAGACCTTTCCTGTGCAGCACTATGCTGGACATTTGGAGCCAGCATCACCAATTTGGAGGAAAAGAAGTGTGTCCCTTTGAATACAGGTATGAAATAAGGAGTCAGGAATCATCAGTGGATCTCACACGAGGGATATGAGTAATTAGCATTTCCTAAGGGAAAGGTTTGGCACATCCCCACACCTCTGCACCACAGGGATTCACCCAGGGTTTGCCAGCCTGGCTCCCAGCAGCCCTTCTCATCTGTGCCTTTTTCTTTCCTAGAGAAGTGGTATTTATTCTGTCTGTGTCTATGTCTGCACAAGTCAGTCTTTTGCAGCGAAACCTGGCAGAGAGCTGTGGGTGAAGATACGGGTCAGAGAGAGGGGCTCTGTGAACACCCCTCAGACAGGCACTGGAGTCTCCTGAGCCAGCTGGGCTGAACTGACACAACTGTTCACACAGTTGTTTATAAAAACCCGACAGTTATGGGCTAAAACAGAGAGTGTAGTAGGTGTGAGAGCTTGCCCAGGATGGAAGCATGTGATGGGAACGGCAGAGTTCAGACGTCCTGTTATGAAACCCGAGTCTTGACCAGCTACAGACATTTGCATTTTTCAGCACGTGTTTTAAGATACCAGCAGCCTAAAATCCAAGTAATGTTAAGTTTATGGAATTGTTCAAGATACTGTCCGGAAAAGTGCAAAACCACGTCGCTTCTAATAGCAGCAGCTATTTAAACTGCTGCAGGGGGAGCAGTAGCACACGTGGGAGGACACAATGAAATTGGGATGGGGGGAGGAGGACGGGGGCAATAAAGGGATAATATGGCCATTTATGACGTAATAAAGCACGATGCTTTAGGCCGAGGCGAGGTCAGCAGCCGAGGCCGTTCAACTCGCGTTTGCCGCTGGCGACGTGCCCCGAGTAGCGACAAACCGCTGCCGACCCCGGCAACCCGCCGGCTCGTTTCCGGGCGGCGCCCGTCGCCTGGCAACCGCCCGCCGCCGCTTCCGCTTCCGCTTCCGCCGCCCGCGCATCCCCCGGCAGCCGCCGCTCGGCTCCGCTCGGCTCGG
>WBNH01002003.1:0-70204 GCA_013401255.1 Urocolius indicus
GCTGAAGCGATTCTATGATTCTAAAGTCCAGCATTGTTACCTTTGTTCTGATAGCATTTATTTCTTCAAGAATTCTCTTCATCTCTGGTTTGGGAGTTTTTCCTACCTGTAAAGAAGAGAGCATGAGCTAAACAAAGAGTTCTGCTCCATCAGCTTTCTTTTTTCTGCTATTTTAGGTGCATCTAACAATCTATTATCTATAAAATTACAATGCATTAACCCATCGTATCATCCCTACCAGCTCAGTGAGCTGTGCTTTCTGTATGGATCCTGTCTCTCTACCCCAGCATACATTATAATCTAAATGAGGAAATTATATCAGTACTGATAATCAGTACTGATTCTTCCAGTTTTGGCTGGGAGAAAGTCATGAAAATCCTGTCCTTGAAATCAGTCCATGATTAGCATAGAAGAGAGCTGACTGCTATTGGTCAGAGAGCCACTACTAACATAATGTCCCCAAAGCAGGAGCAAATCTGAATCCAGAGCTTCCACCAGTCACATAGTAATACAATATTTTCTGGGACAACTGTGTGTAGTATTGGATACCATTTGAAATAACGTGACTCATGCTCTGTAACTTGAAAAGCATGCACTACTAGAAGTCAAGTCCTTCAACTTGGTACGACCCCTAGAAAATATATTCAGAGATTTTTTTGTTTTCAACTCTATATAAATAGAAAACTCTATAGCAGCAGTACCAAGGAGGGTCACATGAGTCTACTTACTTGCAAAAATATGGCCAAAACAGCTATTCCATCAGTTCTTCTCACAGCATCAAGGTAATTACTGTATTTGGGATTCCAGTGTAATAAATGTAGCTGGAAACAAAGGGAAATATGTAGAAAAAACCATTATTGAATAGCAAGCCATCAGAGGTTGAATTTAGAGCTCTTCACACACATGAGGAGAGGTTGGGACAACAAAGAATAAGGATTAGGCCTTCCAAAAATTTAAAGAAAAAAGAATAAAGGTCCAGCAATTCATACATGAGTTGTATCAGCCATATATTGTCAGTTAGATCAATAGCTGCTTTAAAGTAAACTATACATATCTTAATGCAGAAACTGAAAAACAAGGACAGAAATCTCATCTTAAAGTTGAAAAACACAGAAAATATGCTTAAGTAAACAGGTAGAACATGCAGTTCAGAAGTTATCTACAAACATGTGGTTCATTTCCATTTGGCTTTAGAATTACAGCAATTATAGCAAACAATGCACATGAATGTAAGCTTTGTATATATATAATTATTTACATTTCTCATATTTCATTATAATCCCAAAGTGGTAGAAATTCAAGGTAACACACCCTTCCTCCTTTCTGTAACTACAATTTTACACCTCTGCTGTAATACTCCTTTCAGTAAGTTTCAATTGCATCTCAGTAATCCAGTCTTGTTGTCCTATATTTTAGGCCAAATTTGGTTTAAGAAGATGGAAACTTTTGTTTCACATAGAAGCTTTCATTACCCATAGTATTTTTATTTCCTTAGGCTGGAAGAATTACTTCAACTTGATTCACATTTGTAAGAATTCATGGGAGTAAGAATGTAGAAAGGATTTGAAAAGCACAAAAAAGCCAAATTGTCCCACCTGAGCAGTAATGACAAATGTTATTCCACACCCTATTTTAAAGTAAAAAATGGTGAGTTTTACCTCGCCTGCATATCTCATCCCATTCACAACATGCTCAGAGCCATGGTCATCAGATGAACCCCAATGAAAATGAAGCTGACGTAGCCTGTAGACTCCTGGAAGAGGTCCACCTCTCAGCACTGAAATTGATAATCATCTGCAACAGCATTAGACTTACATATCTTACAATATATTTAAAAGAAAACAATATATATTTAAAATATTTACATACATATTTACTGCACAGATGCTCTAGGTTCCCAGAATACCAAGTACCTCTTGGAAATCTGCACTGATTTTAGCAGCACTTCAGGCAACCATCTCCAGTTACAAACAGATGAGAGTTTTTTTGTGTGTAGACTTCCACTACAGTCAAAAGACATCACTGTTTTAGTTTAACTGCATAATGTGCATCTAGTTCTTTCTGAGATATTCCAAAGACACCCGGATAGGACTGGAAGATGTGATACAAGATCTGTAGAAGAGCTGTACTTTCCTAAAGCAGTATCTTGTGGCAAGGTGAAATACATTAGGTTATCAAAAATGTCATGACATGTCTATGTTTGAGGAACTGAAATAAGCCTCTATCCAGAACAAACAATCCTCTGGAGTAATTCTGCTTGCCTTGAGGTCAACAAATGTTGACCCGAATTGCTCTCTGGACACCACTGATTAAGTGTGACTCCATCTCTGTAGATGGAATGAGACTTTAGAGGCATAGTTCACCCACTTTTAAAAGCCCACATAAGACACCTAAATTTAGATGTCCTAATCTCCTCCCAAATTCCATCTGATATCTACCTATATGAAAGCATAGAAAAATAGTGCTGATCGAGATCAACTAGTGATGTGACAGATAAACAAGTTCACACAAAACACTACAAATTGTGTCTCTTATTGCATATTTGTTTAGAAAGCTATGAAATTACTGATGCTGCTTCTCCTGTAATGGCTACTCCCTCTGGCTATGGAAGAGATGAAAGAGAACAGCAAATGAGACGGAATAATCACTGAGAAAGCAAGCTATTTTCCTAAAGAAAACTTCAGCCTATGATGAATGTTATCCTGTATCAAAATTATATTAACATTTTTACATTATATACCCAATGAAATTGGTGTATTTGAAATGATCTCACAATAAAAAGGGAAGAACATCTTCACATTCACCAAACAGTAATTAATATTCAATTCTCATTTACTTTATTTAGAAGTTATAGCATTCCTAAAAACCATTCAGCAGTTCTGAAGAACGGGTCTTTATATACCAGAGGAAAATATCCTTAAATCTGAAAAGGAATGAAATCCATGAGCGTCTCAAGAAACAAAATATTGAGAATATACTTTACTGAACAACAGCAAGCCGTTAGTCTTCCCAGATTCATTTTACATGTTTCCACAGACATTCAGTACTGTGGCTGATGCAGGTGTCGTAACAGTAGTAGCTGACAAGGCCATCAATTCTCCATTAAAATAGATCTGTAAAACCGAATAATCCAGTTTAAGGTAAAAACGTGTCATTATTTCCACTGATGGACCATCAGCATACATTTTCGACTGGACATTAGGTGAAGCTCTGCATCACTTCATGCCAGTACATTCCTGCTTCAGTCCTCTATAAATAGAAGCTTTTACTTAGCACACTTTATGATGCAATGACTAAGATGCCTATAAATCAACATCTCCTGAAAGTGTTTTCTTTCTTTTAATAGCAAGTGTGTACTAAAAACCACAGAAATGCATAAAATGATATCAGTAAATGAAATTTCCCTATGCTTTAGAAAGGGTGAACAAAACAGTTACAAGGATGAAGTTGTCCAATATCTAAAACTTCAAAAATTCCAAACTATGTCTGTATAACTCAAAGTTAGTAAAAGAAATATTTAGTTTTTAAACATTTGGCTTGGAACCTAAATTCTAAAGGTATCTTTAGTCTCTTGGGTTTTAATTTTCATAAAATAGTAACACAAATAAATACACGCTCCTGTAACAGCTAGAAAAAGAATGAGGTAAACAATTATGAAAGAAATGGATATCTTTAAATTATTTTTCGGTAGTGTCAAAATATAGGTTTATTTTCCTATATTTACATATTTATATATAACAGGGAATTGTTCTAACAATTATTATACAGGAATTGTTCACCTTGAATATTCAAGACTCAGTAGTTTTAAGGGTGATTTCCTACCACAAAGCACTTACAAAAGAATGTTTTTCTAAAAGGCCCCATGACTCACTCTGAGCTATGACACTGCAAGAAACTAAAAGCAAGGGCTTTAAAAAGGAGCCTGCAGGCTCACTCCTTGATATATGTACAGTCTGCTTTTCTCTTAGTCCTCTGAAAAACTGCACAATCCTTTCCACATGGGTAGCTAAACAGCTAGATCTAATTTCTCGATATCAGAAACGTGTCATTTTCATTCTTGTTGCTGCTCTGCAGGAAGGAAAAGTATGGCCATAGCAGACTCCCTCAAACATTTTTCCACTGAAGTAACACAACCCAGCTGCAGGAATATATAAACTGGCCCAGGAAGACAAAAGAGAAAAGTATTTGCTCCTATTTTTTAGTGCTTAGTGAGGTAAGTTGTGTGTATAAACAAGCAAATAACTGTTCTTTTATGATTTATGATACATCCTCCCAAAGCTGCAAAATGAACCAGTAAACAAGTGAAAATAAATTAGTAAGGTATTACCGTATGAGAATTTGGAAAGACATATTGCATTTGTTATGCTGAGTTATAACACAATCTATCAGTGCAGTAGAAAAAACCTCAGCTATTTAATGTCAATGCCGCATTTTAGATGTTATAAAATGTTTCTGCTCAAAAGACAATCTCTGTATTGAAAGAGTCTGGCTAAGTGCAGGGATAAAATGTGTTTCCTAAAAGCTTTTAGAACTCATCAAAATTTGCTTTAAGCAAGCACTGAAGAGATATGCAAAATAATTATTTTTGTTTGTATTTGAACTTTGTACTCTCACAGAGACAGACTGGGAAAAAGAAATGTCTGACAGAAGTCTGTCAGTGTGCTATCCGCTCTCATCTGCACTGCAACACATCTTTTCTAGTTATACGCCTCTTGATCACAGCCTGCTCATCGGTGAGCTCCCAAATCTTTGTGATCTAGGGTAGGGCTAAACTCCATCTCCAGGAGCTGAAAACTGACATCCACTCAGTAACTGCAGCCTCAGCAGGCCCTTGATTTTTCAAGCATTTCTACTACTAACAGTGGAGGTTCAAAGTTAATAGAAGCTCAGCTCCTAAATTTCCTGTACTCAAGCTCTGCAGTGCTCATATCAATGCTCAGTGCCTCCATGCAGACACTACAAACAACAGGTGTGTAAAACACTGAAGGCAGAATTTAACTTTGCTGCCTTTTGCAGAATGCTGTACAGCCATGGAGTGGCATGTACCATGGATACACAAACACTGGCATTTAGCTGTGCTATTCTTGTAACAGCTACTGGCTTGTTCCAGTGTAAATTCCACATACAAAAAAGTAACTCTTTGCAAGAGTCAACCGAAACTTGAGTATCTATAGACAGACTTACCCCAGTTCTCATTAAATTAATGGGTTTTAAAACCAGTCAACAAATAAACATTTATTCACCAGAAGTTGATAATCAAAACCTAATTTTCAAAGACAAGTAATGTTTCTCACAAAGTAGTACTCTAGGAAATGCTGTCCACAAGCACGAGTTGTGCTAAAAGAGACCAGAAGCAACAAGTGCTCATTACTTACAGTAACTGATTCTTAAACATTATTTTATTTTCATCACCCACTTCCAAAGGCACACATTCCTTTGATAAGAAATTGAAAGATTCTGCAAACAGCATCTAGGTAAATTTGTAAGAAAGTGTGCCTGCACTGAGGTACTTCAATCCCTTAAACATCACCGATGAGAAAGTCAGTAAAAGAAGCAGAAATCTGTTTAGCCAATCAACTTCTACACAAAGTACTAAGGCAACAACTAAAACAATAGAGTGAGAAGATGAAAGAAGGCATCCATTTGACAAGGCCTTAGTGTATTTCCCCAGCTCCAGTGTCTGGGTTCCAGCACAAGACTTAGGTACCTTTACTGCTTATTAAACAACTGAAAACCAGAGTCATTAATTGTAAGGAATTTACCAGCTACATATGTCACACAGCATCATGATGACGGTCCCACCAGTTAGGTGCTCTCAGAACACTTCTCTGGCCTGAATAATTTTTTAATTTTAAAAGCAAATGGACACTGCTAGTAGAAATAAGATTGCAGCCCTAATTCAAACCAAAAACATAGTCATTGCTTGTTCTAAAAGAGCATCCAAGTTGAGTTTTACTTGGCACAGTCATCTAGGAGGTTCCATCCTGGATTTTGAGACCCTAGTCTCCACCTCTCAATGATACTACAGCGCTTAAGCTCCTTTTTCCATATAGGTATGGTAAGACAGGTAATAATCCATTGGTAAGTACACATGATATGTCCACAACAATCCATTAACTTGTACAGACAGACAACAGAGGCATTGCACAGCTCCTAAAGCAAATATGTGTCATCAAAGCCTCCAGTTGTAAAGCAAATTCTTCAAGTCAAACAGTTTTTATAAATAGTTGGAGATAAAATTCTCCCATTCCTTCCACTAAACTCGAAAGACAACAGTAATAAGGCCTTTTTCAAAATATGTGAATAACACTTGCCCTGGAAGCTTCTCTCTCATCATCTGAGTTTAAGATACTGTCCCAATGGTGAGAATTCAAAGTATCCAAGGCAGAGAAGACACAATGAAAGTAAAACCTGGAGACATCCAAAGTAATTTATCACCTACTTTTGCAATCTACTTCATCTACCACTAATGAAAATCCAGATAGAACTATAGACCACTCTATGTATGACCACTCTAACCGAAAAAGTTAGGGAAACACAGGAAGCCCTTAGTTTTCTGGCTAGCTCAGATTCAGATATAGAGTGATACAGTGACAGGTAGACAGACAGGTAGACAGATAGATAGTCTTTGTTCCAAATGAATAAAAGCTTTATTCCTATATGATTGTTATTAAATATGCATGTATTATGCAGCTGGTTGCTCCTTTACACAAAATAATGTCACTGTACATATCCTAAAAAACTTAAAACATGCTCAAGTCAGTATGAGTATGCATAGTGGAATTTGTCCTGCAGTTAGTATTATATTAGAGAAGGAACACCACCCACAGACTCTGCAGGCAATGGTATGACAAAGGAGACATAACAATAAACACTGATTCTTTCTTGCCTTCACAGAGTGGAGAAACACACCTACGTTTTTTCCAGTGAGTCACTTTGTATTTCTGAGATCAGAACACTACAGTTACTGAGCAGTTAATCTGCAGAATACCTCAGAACATTCCAAAACTTTCTGCTCTTTGTGGCCAGTGTTGCATCCGTGCTGTCGACTGCTGTACCTAGATACTCTCTCCCATGCAAAATCTCAGCAATTACAAAAATAGCCACTTTGACATCTATGCTGAAGATGCAACCATGGATATATTTGACGCTGTGCCAACAAATAGAAGAGATGATAAAAAATGGTAACAGCCATGGAGGTTTCATTTGCCACAGTAAATGATCTTTGTTATGTAGCATATCATCTGACATGAATATTTTTATTCTGTAAAGATTCCCACTTGACTAGAAAAGTAATCAAACCCTTGACTGCACAGTAATTTATGAGTTTTGATAGTGTATTAACTTGTCCAGCTTATATATATATGTCAATCCTCAGTTTGTGAAACCCAAGTAATTCATTAAAAATCCATTAAATTAAAACATGCCCATAGACATTTAAGATCAATCAATCAATTAGTAAAATTCCTCCTAGTAGTTATATCTGTCAGTCCCAGTTGTATTTTAATAGGAATTAGAATCTGTAATGCCATCATGAAAGTTCTGTGTATTATGGAAGACAGACTTCAATATTTTACTGAAATTGGCATTTCTTTTTCCTTTTCTTACCTTGCCATGCACTATAAATAATAACCTCATTCTGTTCACTTTTACACAAGAATAAAGAGTGAGGTATACATTTGATTTTTCCTTTTCATTGTAGTACTAATGCATATTTCTTTCAGGCATATCTCTTCAAAATACATAGCCCAGTAATTCTTAAAAGCTAT
This sequence comes from Urocolius indicus, assembly GCA_013401255.1. Classification (NCBI taxonomy): domain Eukaryota; kingdom Metazoa; phylum Chordata; class Aves; order Coliiformes; family Coliidae; genus Urocolius; species Urocolius indicus. The sequence goes on from WBNH01002003.1 coordinate 7,770, forward strand.
GCATTATAGAGGCAGCATATTGTGTGTTGTCATAACTGCATAAAAGCTTTTGGACATTAAAGCTCAAAAAATGGAATTTCTGAGCACTGTAATTCCCATCAAGACAAAAATATCATGAATGCCAAAGGGAGTTTTTACTGATTAAATAACATGACTTTGTGGCAACATCTGGTTCATTACTTATGAGATATCACATGGGTACAGTTTTTAAATATTGTAACTTCAACCATATCCACCCTAAGAGATGTTCTGCTGGGCATCTCAAATATCTTGAATGGAATTCAGTCCTCATAGATAAAGCTTGGACTCTGCTCCTGGAAAGCAATACAACTGCAATGGCTTTTGCAAGTTCAGAAATTCATCTTGCACCTTCATCCATTCTGCACTGAGTTACCTAGGGAATTTAAAAGTAGTCCCAGGCCTTTCCCACCACTTGTGCAGAGCACTGAAGTCACAGAAACCTGTATGCCACACACCTGTCAGACCTTCTGACATCCATGAACATTCAGAGAGCACTCTGTCTTCCAAGCAACTTGAGAAATAGTCACCGATATATGCAACGACAGCTTGAGATGAAAACAAAACTAACCTGATCTATCGAATGAATCATCAAATACAACTCTGCAGGTTTTCCCATTATTGAGGATGGTCTTAGCTGCACCAGGATCATAACTAGCAAACCATGGTAGTAGGGAGCGATCATAATGCACGTCTTTGTTATTGATTTCGATAGGTGACTGATGGCGTCCTTTGGCAAACGGGTAATTTTTGTGCCACTGATCTGGTCCTAGAAAACAATAGAGAGAAATATCATGAAAATCTTTTACAGCTAGGTAGGAATTATACTCGTGTTACAATAAATGCAAGCTTGGCTTTGCTTAGCTAGAGAATATCAATTAAATGTATTAATAAGTCAGTAGGTTACTTATCGCACAGTTGTTAGTCATGCCCTGTCACGTTTCACTGTATGAAAAACAACCACATTACTCTAGCTGGAATTATCATTTAGCTGAACCTAAAGTCTCATAGCAACCTCAAGTCTTTACTTGTTAGCAAAATGGCAATACATCAAGGAAATGTATTCTATGTTTCTATGATTCTAAAGGTGTATACTTTGCATCCTTTAGTGGCTAGGAATCTGATGGGATATATACCCAAACAATGCAAATGTAGCACCATGTACCCACGTGGAGAGACAAAAGGTCACCAATGTCTATGGAAGACAGGAATTTGAAGTGTGGGTTTAATTATTGTCCTGGTTTCGCCAAGAGCTTCACGTGGGAAAACCCTGATGGAGGAGGCTGTGCCGTTCCTCTTACAGCAGAGGGGAGCCCAGGAACAGCAGGCTACGCCGGTTTCCATCCTCTGCAGGCAGGAGGGACGCTGGCATCCAGGCTGCCCCTGCTCCCGCATCAAGGCTTGCCTGAAGCCAGATTTTAAAGCCACGTCAAATGTTAAATTACAGCAGCAGTAAGACAACTGACTCAATGTAACTTTGAGACCTCTGCCGCAGCCTCCCCGTCCACCACTCTCGTCTTTTCCACACTTGCAAATGCCGACACCCGGCCGGACCAGCCGACCCGCGGCTGCACAGACCCGGGCCCGCGCTGCCCCTGCGCACGCACGCCCCGGGATCCGGGATCGGGGATCCGGGGTCCGGGACGAGCACTCCCGCTTGGACCACGCTTCGCTCCCAGAACCGCTGCCTCGGGGGCGGTAGCCGCGGAGGAGCCGGGCCGGGCGCGGCTCCACTCACCGTTGTCGCCGTCGTACCCCCACGGGTAGTAGTGGGGGTTGATCATGGTGCCGCTACCGCGACCCGGCGGAGCACCTCAGCCTCTCCCCGGCTCCGGCAGGCCGCTTTTTTATACGCTCCCGCCAACTCCCGGCCCTTCCCCGACGCCGGGCGGACAGCGGGGCGCAGGGGGCGGGGACAGCCGCGCTGCCTCGAGCAGCCCGCACGCCTGCCCGCCGCCGCCGCGCGGGGACCGTGCACGGATCCGCGGCTGTCCGGGCGCCCCAGGCTGGGGGGAAGGGGAGCCAGGGGATGGTGCCGGGAACGCCCGGTGTGGGGAAAAGGGGCAGCTGCCGACTGCCCGGCCCCGAATAAACGGGAATGTAAAAAACCACCGGTGTCCCGAGCTAGGTACGGGGAATGTAGGAATATGATGCAAATTCAGATAAGTTGTGTATCAGACACACCTGTACACAAACCAGGAAGCTTAGCCTGGATGGTTTCTGAAATGAAATTTACCAGTTACAAGGTTTTTAACCGATGAAAATTAAATTTACAAGTTATGAGGGGTTTTGACGGCTGTTTGCCATGGGACCGCACCAGGTTGGGAGAGGCAGTGCCCCTCCCAAGGAGACAGCGTTGGTGATGTGTCCTCCACTCTATGCACAGCATGGCCCTGATGCGGAGGTCAGCAATGTGGGGTGAGGGCATGTGCCCAGCAGCCTCTGTGTGCAAATGCCTGGCACGGGTTACACTCTTCCTATGAAGGTCCTACTTAGCACTTGGGGTTCCAGCACTGTTGCCTACTGTGCTGTCTCCTGTCTTCATAAACAGCCTCGCTGCAAACAATCTGGTAGCATTAATTGTCCCTGTCATTTAAAAAGGTGCTGCTTCCTACTGCAAGGATACTTGGAAACAGGACACCACTAAACCCACTGAAGATCCAGTTTCTGCCGGCTCCAGATGAAATGTTTATTATCAAATTAAGCTTAGGATTTGTTTTGCTTCAGCTCTAATTCTCCTTTCATTTATCAGGGTGTTATGCATTGCACTGCACTTAAAATTGAGAGCATTACTTGTTAGCATGCATGCATTCCTTATGGGACTCACATGTGATACACAGAAATAAAACAACTCCTGAAAAATATTTGTTACTCTGTCACACTGAGGATTATTAGATGAGTTCAAGGAGACAGAGGTTAGCACCAGTGGCATAAAATGAATGAAGGACTGACTAAGCAGAAGACAAGCCATTGGACTGAAAGGTGAATTGTCGTGATTTAAATCTTAGTAAATTTTCTGATTAAGAAGTGAGATTCTTTTATTTGATGGTAATGAAGTGGGGACAAAAGTTAAAGGGAAATGCAAATGGCACAAGTTGGAAGGGTGGGGTCATAATACAGAAAAGTTCGGTGCTCCTGAATATTGTGTAAACTACAGTAGGTGAAATTCAGTAGCAGAAAGCGTTACATGGTGGTCTTGAACCATGCTCTTGGCTGGTGCACTGTTTCTAACCTGAAGTGGAAGAGAAGGAGGAAGAGTGGAATTCGTTGATGATAAAATGTCAATAAGCATTGCCATGCTGGAACTGCTCACAAAAAACTCCAGGCACAAACTGAGGGCATGTCAGTAGAGCTGCAGAAATCCTGGTATGGCCTGGTCTGAAATAGGTCTGTCATCCTCATAAAGCTGAACTGGCATGACTTGGAACAGGTGCAGGGGAGACAAGGAGACTAAAAAGCCTCTTTAACAAGAGGAGACTATGAAAGCTTAGTGTGCTTTGCATAGTGATCAAATGGTGAGAGAGGAAGTGACAGCAGTCTATATACACACATCATCAGAGAGGTAAACACCAAGAAATGATAGGAGTTATTGATGCTGAAGACGAATGTTAGCCAAGGAACAATTACATAAAGTGTGCCAAGAACAGTTGGAGGCCAAATAACAAATGGAGGAGGTTTGGAACTGTCCAATGTAGTTCAGTAACTTTGCAATATTAATTAACAAGGTACACGGGAGCTGTGTATTAATGCCTTACAGAGTACATACTCTTTCCCACCTATTCCTCAATTTTCTCTTCCATTTCTCACTATTTTCTCACTGTAAGGGCATATACATAAATCTCCAGATTCAAAGCATCTCCCAGTGACTCAGTGCACTTTCCAGATTGCTATAACTGTGTAAACACGACCATAACCTATCTATAGTAGCCCAGGATTATACACCTCTGTTTCCAGTCCAACATTTGTTCAGATGGAACCCATCTGTTTCAGATGAGCTCTTTCCAGAATGTTTGGTTTTTGTTTTTTTTTTTTTTAAAAAGATTTTATTAAGATATCACAGAATCATTAGAACTCCCCCAAATAAAATTCAAAGGCTTATCACAATTTTACATCCATGTCAGGAATCATGGCAGTGACATATCAGTCACAATGCCAGTAGTTTATAAGCCTGTTTTGTGCAGAAAACTATCACTTTACAGGTGCCAAATCCTGGAGGACACCTACATGGAGGACAGGCATCAGTACCAACAAAATCTGCAATGGAGGGAGTATGGAAATTAGTGCGTATCATGGGTGAGCAATGACAGAGATTAGAGTATTCTGAATGAAAAATAGCAAATGATATGAACTAAACTGGAGCCCAGCATAGACAATTTTACACTTGGCTACCAAGTGTTTTACCTTGGCTACCAAGATTGTTTTCTGTATAAGTACTAATTCATTTAGAGCTAGTCTCCTTTAACACGTATCCACCTTTGTTATCTCTTATGACAGAGATAACAGTAAAGAAAGAGAAAAACACAAATCCACCCACAATAGGTGTTTACTTTCCTTGTTTTAGAGACATTGGTTATTTATAAGGAACAAGCTATAGCCTTATCATTTTTTTTAATAGTCACAAGTAATATACATTGTATCTTTTAAACCTACTTCAATGGAAAATTTTGAGGTTGTACTTTACTGCCCGAGTAGGAAGACTCAGTACATACTGAAATTTCTGTCCTGAGCTCTAAGACACATAGAGCATTTTTCCAGAGCTGCTGCTCATTCTTAACTCCTGGGCATTTAGACAACATAAAAGGACTGTGAAAGGAAGGAAGAAGCAGTCTAAGAAAAAAAAATTAACCTTAGACACTTTAAATCAATTAAGTAAGTGCCTTCTGAACACAAAGAAGATGTCCTTTTTCTGTGGCATTTGAGATCATTAAAGATACCAAATGAGACAGGGGACTTGTTCCTGTCTTCTGCCCTCTGATCTTTGTTTTTCCAGAAAGTGTTCTTACCCTTTCCCTCTGGATTCCCCTCCTTTCCCCTTAGCCAAAGTACCTTGTGTCCTTTACCACCTCTCTACCGGTAAAATACTTGCTTGTTTCCTTCTCAGAAAACCTCTATGTAGACTCTTTTGAAAACACTGGCCTTATCATCCAAGAGTTGTCCTCTTCTTATAAAAGGTGTTTAAAAGCCTTTGCTGGACTTTTCATTATCAAACATGGCTTAAGTTCCTTCCGTGTATGTTACAGACAAAAGAAGCATTTTAAGCAAATATAAAGATGGCATCGAAGACAACAGTCAGAACTAAATTGGATCTAAAGTGGAGGCTGAAATAAAACGGCTTTCACAGGGCAAAGTGATACTTGCCATTGGACAACAACATATCCCAATCTGCCACAAACCACAACAAGATATACCCACCTATGTTTCCATTTCAGAGACTACTGGATTCAATGAGATATATTTTCAGGCAACATGCCAATAAATGCTTTTAAGTATGGTTTTTGTTATAGAAGAAAATTAAACAAATATGTTGTATATATGAACATGTTTTCTGTGTTATCTCTAAGGCTGAGAAGAAGAAATTTCTTTAAGGGCAGATCACAGGCCACAACTTGATGGGTCCCACCTGTGTGTTGTAACAAATTTACCACTGCTTTGGGTAAAGGTAAAGATTTACAAAAAGATAGACTAATTTAAAATTTAAGAAAAATAGTTGAGTTCAGAGATGCAAAGTAGTCAAGAAGTAAAGTTAAAATTCACTAGACAACATTTACCTGTTAAAAAAATAAGCAGGCAAGCTCAACACACAGAATCCTATAAACTTTCTAGTTGGATAAAGGTTACGATGTTACTGTATTACCTAGATGGCATATATGCTGAACTGTGTTCAAGAGTGCAGCAATCTGCTTATGTGGGCTCTGGCTTAGAACAGTAAGAATTTTACTTAATCTCTTCATAAAAGCAAAATCTGAACATGTCTGCTGTGAAATTCCCACAATTTGGTGGCTCTTTTCCACTAACATATAGGAAGGAGGTCTCCATATCCTCCCTGGGCAGCCTGTGCCAGTGCTCCGTCACCCTCATAGTAAAATAGATTTTTCTTATTTAAAGAAATGGAAATTTTTGTGCTCCAGCTTCATGCCATTACCCCTTGTCTTTTGCTGGATACCATAGAAAAAAGGGATGTCCCAAACTCCTGACACCCACCATTTAGATATTAATAAATATTAATAAGATCCCCCCACAGTCTCCTCCAGACTAAACAGCTCCAGTTCCCGCAGCCTTTCCTCATAAGAAAGATACTTCAATCCTCTAATCATCTTGGTAGCCCTGTGCTGGACTGTCTCCAGAAGTTCTCTGACCCTCTTGAGCTGAGGAGCCCAGAACTGGACACAGGACTCCAGATGAGGCCTCACCAGGGCACAGTAGAGGCAGAGCAGAACCTCTCTTGACATGCTGGCCACACTCTTGATGCATCCCAGGATGCCAATGGCCTTCTTGACCACGAGGGCACACTGTTGGCTCATGTTCAGTTTATTAACCAGCACTCCCAGGTCTGTGTCCACAGAGCTGCTCTCCAGCAAGTCAGTCCCCAGCCTGTACGGGTGCATGAGGTTGTTCCTTCCCAGATGCAGGACTCTGCACTTGTCCTTGTTGAACCTCACGAGGTTCCTCTGTGCCCAACTGATGGGATAAAATTCTCCTGTCCTGGGATCTGAACATACATAAGGAAAACCTGGAAGAGAAACCCACACTCTTTATAAACATCACCAGCAATCTTACTTCCCAGTCTAAAATGCCTCAACTCTCATTCTTTCTCTGACCATGTTCATGGTTGCATGTCTATCAGAAGACATTTAAGGTTCAAATGCCTTTAAATGTTCCATTAATGGTAAGACTAACGGATGCACTTTTGGAATTATGGTGCAGATCCTGCCTCTTAACCTACCTTTTTAGAAGCACTGAAATATACCAGAACTTAAATAGTTTTACAGTACAGCTAGTGAGAGAAAAAGTCCCAGGACAGAAGGCATAGAATGAATCCACGTTCCTTGCATGTCATGGAGAAATGCTCTACAGAAGTGTCTTCTGTGCCAATAAATTAAAAAATCTGAGGAACGGGGTGGGAGGGTAGATCTGCAATTGTAACGATCCATTGATGGTGGTGGGGACAAAGATAAAAAAATGATTTCCAGGAATAGATAAGAGGTTGTGTTTGCTCATGTTTCATAATTCACTTCCAGAGAATGGAGGAGGTTGCTATTTCTGGCAATCCTGACATAGCGATTCCTCCCAAATGACACTATTTAGGCTTCACTCAAGGAACAAGGAATTAGCACAAGATCCTTGACTGATTAGCAAGCTATCACCTGTACATATAGTGTTTCCATCCCTCATGGTGATTCACTTCTCATTACAGATGAATAAGGCAAAAGATTGTTAACCCAAAAGTGTGTAGTCTCATTTTGAACAAGTACAAGAATAATTCCTTTTCAAAGAGGAAAAGGCATGTAGCTGGCCAAGAGATTTAGGTTGGGCAGTTGTATTTACTTCTCATGCACATGTTTAAATTTTACAGTTCAGATAGGTATTTTTTTACATAATACTAATTGCCATTAAAACTAGGGCTGTGTCAGGAGGAAGAAATTATTTGAAATTTATTGTGAATTTAGGTACAGGACACGCACAAAAATGTTTTAGTAAAACACTAGGTATATTCAAAGTATCAGTCTAAGAATTACTATATTTCTCTGTAGCATAATTGTGTCTTCATTGCTGGATTTAGACATATTCATTTCCAAACCTCATCAAATCAGAATAGAGGAATTTTACTTTCATTATAAATATAAAAGTACATTTATTCTTCCAAGTTATTCATATCACATATTTCACAGAAATCTCAGCAACTAAGATTATTTATTCTCGAACTACAGAAATTCCCTATATTGATATTTTGCTGAGAACATAAGAAAGAAGCTATGGCGCAAACCAGTCATGCAGAGGGCAAAATTACAGAGTTAATGAAAAGACTTGTAATGTATAACCATAGAAATGAATGTAATTGCCTGCCTTTTTCTTAATAACAAAAGAGTAAAGCCTGGGAAATGTCTGTGATGCTTTTGTAATTCTTGTTATGAGAGTTGGGAATAATCAGCTCCCTCTGCATTAGGTTATTACAAGATTCTAATTCAAAGAATTCCTTCCATGGTTTGGTTGGATTTTTTTTTCTTTCAAAACAAAGTGAAGAAAGAAATGTAAAGAGTGATTGAGAAAGTCCACTATTAGAAAAAATCATTCTTCTGTTACGAGGCAGCTCAATGGCAATTACAAGTAAGATCAGACTTACCTTTCATCACGTGCTGCCACTCACATAGCATACCCCAAGCCCAGTTTTGGCTTATTCATATGAACACTGATACAAACTATGTATTTAATTCAACCAGGATTTCCCAGACAGTATTTTTTTTTTCTTTTTGTCTTTGCCTCTTCCACCTCATCCCTACATGGTTTGAGGAGAACAAGGCAATGGAAAAGCATTGCTCCCAAGAGCTTGGCCTTTGCCAAAAAGGTTATTCTTAACTAAGGTCACGCTTACTTCTCTAGAGTTATATCTGTTATTTGCAATACTGATTTGCTTCTGCAAGATACAGAGAATGCTAACTCCTCCATTTACATCTGTTTCACCACCCAAAAATACAGTATTTACAAAATGAAACTCAGAGCAGAAGGAACACATAAGGGATCTGTGGGGAAATTACCCAACATATGTGTGGTTCCCGTATTGTGAGCAATGAGACCTCAGCAGGAGTTTCACGCTGTCTTCAGAGATTGCACCCAGAGGCTTTAAATGTGCAGTTGGGTGCTGAGTATACAGTAACAGCTTAAGTAGAGAGAATTTGAGAGCCGAGGGTCCTCTGTATATTATGTCCCTCACCAGAGGAAAGCAATGGATTTACACTTCACAAGAATGGGTGTTGGCTGCTTCTCAAGATACTTGACAAAATTATCTGTAATATTACTTGCAGAAAGGAAGATACAGAAATACTTGAATTGTTTGACCTTCATTGAAGGTAATCCCCAACAAAGAAACTTGAAAAACATCTGTTCATACCCAGAAAAGTAATTGACTTAAGAAATATTAAGTATACAATATCTTCCCATTTGTTATTTCATTAGTGGTGTATTGATGACGTAATGTAAATAGAAAGGGTACAACAAGGATTTAATGTTTTATCTTAAAAAATACTTGAAAATACTGTGGCTGGCAATGACATGATCTTTTAAGAGAGTGAATGAAGCATTGCTTTTCAAAAGGATATAGCCAGAAAGTGTCATCTTAGTCTTGTATCTATACATGAAAAGAATCCAAGGGGGATAAAATCCCAGTGTTATTAGCTACTAGGAGAGCCCTCTTGCTGAACTGCTGGGCAGCTACAGTGCTACAGATATTTGCATGGTAGGCAGGTTACTCAATAAATGTGAAAAATGCACATTTGGAACAGAATAAAAGTATGAGAGAAATGTGCTGACAAAGGGTGGTGCTTTAGCACGTGCTACTTTATAGATACATAAGCTTGCCTAAAACTATTCTAGAAAGATCCAACTTCATAACTCCAGTATATTTAAAAAATGTGTTGGGATCACATAAACCAGTTGTCTAAGTGTTGTGACATCATCTTGATGCCATTTCTCTGTCTGTCTGCTTGGAAGTAATGTGATAACTAAGGAACAGATAGCACCACAGTCCTCCAGCAGCTTAAATGCCTCTGCAGTTTTCTGCAGATCAAATAAACATCCAGCTGGTCACACCAGTTAATACTGTACTGCCCAGTTATAAACGGAGTGTTTTCCCTATTCATTTTCCCAATTTGGCATATTTACTGATAAATCACTGAATGATTTCTTGTCTGAGCAAGAAAAAAAGAAGAGAAATAAAGGGAAGATGAGGGTTATGAAGCCTCTATTATGTGACCACGAGAATAGCCTTGGCAAGGGATGTATGGAGGCCTTGCTGCAGGGAAAATGAGAATTGAGTATGGTTAAAGATAGCAGAGATTGATGTAAATTCCAGGGACAAGCAGATAATAGAAAGGGGACTGACTAGGAAGGGGCAGCAGTGAAGAAAAGGATGGAAAAAAGATTTGTTAATTGTTTGCATGGATAGAAGAAAGGCTGTTTACAAAGTGTCTCTAAAACAGAAAGGAGAAAAGGAAGGCAGCTTACAACATCTGAGTGGGGAAGCAAAAAAAGGCCAATAGCAAGGTCAAATACATCCAGTAAAAGCAGTAGTGAATAGGTACAATCCTCCAGTATATGCAGAGTTTCCAACCTTGAAATCTTGTACATCTATGATGAAGACAGAGGCAACCCAAAGAGATTTTGTTACTTTAAATGAAATTGAGGTAGCTACATAGTCAGATCCTATGAAAAGATTTGGTCCAGTAGAGTATCCGTTATTGTCCTGGAGTGAAATTTAATTTGTATAACTTACTGGCAAAACTTCAATGACTTGAACAGTGGCAGAAAATATACCCTCAGCAAGTTCAAGTATGAAACCATGGGCTGATCTCCAGAGGTTCTGGAGTCCAATTTTGAGCCTTTTAGAACAAGAAAGACATTGAGGGAACATTGCAAGTGCAGTGGAGGGCCACCAAGGCAGCGGCTGGAGCATATGACAGGTAAGAAGAAGCTGAGATTTGATTGTGCTAGATTTGTTCAGTCAGTAGAGCAGGCTAAGAAATGCCTGTTTCAGTCCTGGTTCACATCAGTGCCTGTTGCAGAAAAATTGCACCATTTTACATAACAGTTTTGGAATGATTGTTTTATGCCTGGTACAAGTGGTGATATGACATACCTTCTATTTTAATTAGGCATTTGTGGAAAATAATACAACAAAAAAGAAACTGCAGAAAGCACTGTATTGTTTTGCAGCTGATTGCACATAGCATGCCTGGCAGTGTGCAAAAGACATTCACACAGTGCTTTTCATTGAGCATGCCATAGTTGGTGTGACATGTCACAGACAAGTTAGTTTGCCATATGCCTTCCACTTCACTGAAATTTGTGCCAGGCTATGGAAAACACGGTAGGCATGAATGGAAACCTCTCAACAGCCAGATCCTTGTCTGCCAAAATAAAAACAAAAACATACCTAGTTAAATTATGTTGCTATTGTGTCATAATGACCTCCCTCCCCTCCTCCCACCCCGTTTCTACTGTCATAGAGTAGAACCTGATACTTGTAGACTAAGAGTAGATAGTTCTAGAAAATATCTTTCTGCCAGGATTTATTCTATTTTTATTGCTACTTGCCTACAAAATCCCAGAGCTGCTATGGCACACTCTGCTGCACCACTGAAGGCCATATGAACAAAAATCTATACTGAAACAAGAAAAAAAAATACAAATTTTGTTAGTATCATTAACTTCGTCCCATTCTTAGGTAAATGTTTAGAAGAAAAACTACAAGTAAGCACATCTAGGTGAATGTTAAAAGCATGTTGGCATTCTCAGCTGGAATGCAGGGTGAAACACTTGCTATGTTTCAGCATGTGTTACCATCTACACCCTTTGCAATGCAGTGCAGCTACAACACATAATTGTGAGCTCATTTGGATACTGAATGCTATCCAGCTGTTTCTGTCAGCTGCATTGTTTTGCCTGCTGCCTTTCAGTTCCTTTCAAAGCCCTGGAAAATATTTTCTTCTGCATCCATGCATACACTCCCACACCCTCCCACCCCCCATGATGTTGAACTGTCAGAGCAAAGAGGTTTGCTTCCTTGAATATACAGCAGGGCAGGTTGAACAACCAAAACATGCTCAAGAAGTATATAACTAGATGGTCAGAAGACTGCATTAGGTTCAAGATAACAGCATGTATTACTACAGTAGTGACAATGGTAGTGCAAGTTAAACTAGAAACATGCATTTCTGTAGTAAGATCTCATCTATAGAATGGTGCTCATGAGATGAGCCAACTAGACTGCTGCTTAGTGCAGGGAGCTCATTAAGTACTCTAACAAAATTGGCAACTAATACAATTTAAACTATACTATTAAACATTAAACATTAAAAGTTCAACTTGAGTGAAATATAAAAAAACAGAAAGCAAACTCAGTGTAAGTCAGATAGTGGGAAAATGGCCACAATTACGGTCCAGCAAGAAGCTGCTTTTATAATGAACTGCCACGTGAGATTCTCTACATAGAGCTTTGATCTCCATCACCTCTAAGAGGAGAAGGACATACCTGTATATACAGCAAATATTACGATTCTTGGGTGTTAGGGGCTGTGAGAAGTATATGTAGGAGATCTAGTTGGAAATGTTAAAAATATTTTATGGGACTTCTTACAGTAGCATTTAAATAGTCTGATGACGGACACAAGTATAAGAACATCACTGTTTTCCCTCTTAGTTAATCTTATACCACATTCTTTTTAACCTAAGTCCTAGCACAATTACTACTTTAAAGACAGAAGACATGTTCCAAATCTTCTATTTAGATTACACTGACTCCATGCCTTTTTTCAAGAGTGGAAGTTACAGCAAAGTGCTCTAAGACATTAGGCATGGAAAGCATTGTTTCTAAACTTGCATCCCCTACCTTTCCCATCAGAGACAATGAAATCAGTGTTTCATTTATAGGTCTTACACACTGTTGGGCAACAAATCAACTTTCATCTGTTTATTCAAGGGTCAGTAGCATTTGTTTAGCTATAAATTTAGGTATGCTGCAGACACTGATGCCATCCATTGCTTGGTGATGTCTGACAAGAAAAATTATTCCTTGATTGTACTCTTCTCTAACAGATTTATTACATGGACAATGCACGACACTGTGGGAGCTCCTAAGTTATTATCTTTAATGGCTGGCAGCCTGTAGTGCTAAGAAAAAAAAAAAAAAAAAGGAAACAGTGTTCTCTGAAAGAGCAAACTTTAACGGAAATGTCTTTGTCTTTTAATTCAGTGGAAAAAATATCATAACTGTGAAGGAGGCTTGAGACATCATATGCAGAGAGAAAAGAGCTATGTAGATTGAAAGAACTAGTCAGAAAGGCCATTACTAGTAAGCAGGAATACACATCCTGCTGTGCTGGTCTTGTGAGCAATCAATTTGGTGCATATTAATGGGAGATTTTTACCTATAGCACTTTTTACCTTGTGATAGGATCCTTTGAGACTTTAGGAATGGAATTATCTGGATTTCTTTCAGTCTATAGAAGCAAAAGCGCTTAAATACATACACTTTGCATGAATAAACATGCAGACAAAACAGAACAGCTTTTTAGATAAAAATGGATACAAGTCCATTACCATCAACATTTATTTAAACACAGGACCTTATAGCTCAAGAATAACTTGCTTCAATGCTTCTTCAGTTACCTCTGCTGGACTAGAGGAACATGCGCTGTGTAGCAGCTCATGTGTTTGCTGCAAGTGGTGACAGAAATGTGCATGTTGAGGAACTGGCTCCACCATGTGGGTTATTGACAATGAACATTTTAAGTCCAGCAAGAAGAGGCATCCTTCTCTTCAGTTTCAGTAGGGATGTTTGCAGTGTCTGTTGGATGAAGGTAGTGGGAATGTTAGGGAAAAAAAGAGGGAAAAAATACTGGGAGGAATTGGAAGGATTTAAAATCTTAATCCAGTAAAGCTTTATTATTGCCATGAGACAGGTCTGAGAGAACTGGCCCATGGTCTTGCTGGTGTAACTCCAGGAAGAAGTTTTGAATTTCCCAACAGTTTTCTGACAGGTCTTCTGCAAGATATTAGTAACAGTAAAATTGCTTCTCAGTTTCACCAAAGGCATATTTTTTCCAAACATGTATTTTGTCTTCAGCTAAGTGATCACAATAGACCTGTAACAGCATGAGTTTATGTAAACCTCTGGCTTGCCAAATTACTGGCACAATCAGGGAGACTTAACTTTAAGAATTCCCATGGGGATTACATTCTGCGTAAACACTCCTGCATGTGCTAAGTTCAGGTATGATTCAGTAGGGCAACCACTTCTTCTACATACCTGATGGCATCATCACCTCCAACCTTCCTGTCGGATTTTCTCCTAAAAAGGCAGGATGTCATCTCCAGGGGGATTTTATTTAATAGGACTTTTAACAGAATTGTGGCAATTCATTATGCCACATTCTTTCAGTTTTCTGAAGCAGTGGCAATTCCTTCAGCTGGATAGAGCTTGCTATACTGTCCTACTTAATTTTTACTCTCATACAGATATTGCTTTCAGTCCTCCTTCATTTGCAATCATGTTCTTCACAATCATCCTTAATGAAAGTGAGGTATTAATTCAGTCTATGGACTTAGATTATCTTTGCCTCATCCTGATTGCATGGGATCATAGAATGGTAAGGCTGCATTTGTTTCTTTTCAACCTTCTTTTTTTTTTTTTTTGTGGCTGATTTTCCATCTACTATGGATTTTTTTTTTTCCCACAGGTAAAAATTGGCATGACTGGTGTCAAAGTTCACTTCACTTATATGATCTCTGGCATCAAAGATCCCTGGTTAATGATTTGCCTTTTCATTTCTTAGTCACTTTCTCCCAACAGCCTTTTTGGTCTTTATTCATCAGTTAAGTGCAGCATTCCTTTTCTGTGGTTTGCAATGTAACTTCCAGAGGTTTTGTAAGATTTTGCTTTAAAGATCAATGTTTTCCTTATTAAGTGCACAGACTTCTTCAGTTACTGTGTATTTACACAAATACAGAATATGTGTATTTTTGCAATTAAAGCTTTGAAGGTGCAGTTTTATCTGTTCTTCATGTATTTTAAATGGAATCAATGCAATCAATTTCAAGGTCAAGCACACTTGTTCACTGAAATCCAAGCTATAATTGCATAGCACACAAACTCTTGCTGGACTGATGATTAACTGATAAAGAATTCTGGCATTCATTATGTACAGGATTGAGTTCTACACATTATTGCAAGTATTTTGCTGTCCAGACCAAATAGATAAAGGGGTTTTATATACATATATATTATATATATATATACACATATATATATAAAACATATATTCTTAAAGGAAAGGTAAGTCCTATTTGATCTATAATTCATCATTAGCTGTACATTAGATGTAGTGGGTTTTTTTTTTTAAAAATGTTATAATACGTTCTACTAAATTCTTGATTTTGGAAATAACATAATTCCTGAATATCTGTTTTGTCCTGCAATATTGACAAAGATAAATGCCAAAATTGATTGAGATGAAAGGCAGGTAGATGAGGTGGAACATACACTCTATAACCAAGTTCTTAGGCATAGGACAAAATGCCTCAGAGTGCTTTAAGTTGTTGAATTCACTGAAAATATGAACATACTTTACCAGTGATTACTCATCAGATAAACACTGTAAGCTGATCTAGAAGAGTCTTTCTCTGAGACGCAGTAAAATAATATATATTATTTTAATTTTGTAGCATAAATGCATAACCATAGGTGGTTGTATACTGAGGGTCATACCAGGAATTCAGAGAACAGTTATGAATTTACACCAGACTGGAACATGCCCACAGCTGGTGGGAAACTTATTTCAGTTAATATAAAAAGCTTTGAAACTGTAGGAAAAAGCTTTTAATTTTCTAGTAACTGCTCTCAGTAAGTACAGGATGATAGGAAAATTTCAGCGTCCATCAAAGCCTAATAGGTGGTAATTCATTTCAGTTGTATGCCTGTCCTGCTGAAAGTAACATTTATATTATATACACTAAAGTAGTCAAGGTCAGTAGGGTTCCACAAGGATCGGTTCTGTAGCCAGTCTTATTCAATGTCTTCATCAATGACCTGGATGAGGGGACAGAGTGTACCCTCAGCAAGTGGGCTGGTGACACCAAACTGGGAGGACTGGCTGATTCCCAAGAAGGCTCTGCTGCCATTCAACAGCATCTCGACTGGCTTGAGAGTTGGGCAGAGAGGAACCTCCTAAGGTTCAACAAGGACAAGTGCAGAGTCCTGAACCTGGGGAGGAACAACCTCATGCACCAGTACAGACTGGGCATTGATTTGCTGGAGAGCAGCTCTGCAGAGAGTGACCTGGAAATCCTGGTTGATAATAAACTGAACATAAGCCAGCAATGTGCCCTTGTGTCCAGGAAGGCCAATGGCATCCTGGGATGCATCAAGAAGAGTGTGGCCAGTAGGTCGACGAAGATTCTGCTCCCCCTCTACTCTGCCCTGCTGAGTTCCACTTAAGGAAAAACTTCTTTATTGTGAGGGTGAGGGAGCCTTGGCACGGGCTGCCCAGGGAGGTTGTGGAGTCTCCTTCCATGGTGGTTTTCAAGACCTGTCTGGATGTGTTCCTGTGTGACCTGATCTAGGTGGATCTGCTTGAGCAGGGTGGTTGGACTGGATGATCTCTAAAGGTCCCTTCCAACCCCTACCATTCTGTGATTCTGTACGAGAACATTTGTTTCTAATCACAAAATAAGCACTTGTTTTTTGTACCTCGAAACAGAGAACAAGTGATACCATTCTGATGTCTTGTGTTTTTGAGGATCTGTTTGTTTGGATACACAGAAACCAGGATAAGATACTAAACTAAACTCTAACAGCTAAAAGGCAGTTACTAGAGTGTCTGCTCTCCACTGTAATACAAGCATGTGTATCAAAGAATAGAGTAGCAAGGGTTTCTAGTTAAGTTCTTGTTACTTCAACCATTACTCAGCGTTAGTAATAAAACCAGAAATCAATTTTTTACGCAAGTCAATTTATTGGTTCTCTGAGGACACAAAAGCTTTTATTTCAAGTGCAGGCAACAAATCTTGTTTTATTGCCCAAACAAGAAGAGATTAAAACATCACAGTCAATGACTTTTAAGTAGAAAGAAAAACTCTTGTCTCAGTTCTATCTGTGTTGAAATTTTCTCAACACCGAGATGAACTTCATATATGGGTATGAGAAGAAATTAGACATATAAGACATAGGACAGTAGGAAAAAATTTTGCTTGTGAGCTTTACATGGAACCATTTTTATGTGTTGAGAAGATGTAGAGATTCAGGAGTTTAAAGGTCTAAGAGACTCTTGAAATCAACACCATTGCAAGTGCTCCACATGTAATATCAAAAGCGGATCTGATGAGATTAAAGCTAATGGCAAAACATTTTGTAAACAGGATTCAATCAGCACTTTAGTTCCTGCTGATATGAACTAGGTTTTTAAAATGAAACTTTTATACTAAGCAAAATACACTTCTAATAAATGAGAACATTAATTCTCAATGGGACTTCAGCAATTCTTTGAACATTTCTAAATGAAGATAAAAGATCAAACTCTGCTCTCAGTTTCACTCCTGAATTCTCAATGAATTGTGCCGGAAATAACCTCAGGATTTGTCCAATGTTGCCCATTCTTTACTTCCCTGATGGAGCATATTTTTCTAGTAAAAAATGGTAAGTGAAATAATGACAGAAAACTGGGAAGTGACTATTCTGGCCACTTGTAACCCTGCTTTTTTTCAGACTTAGACATATCCTTTGTAAATGTTACTATGATCATGATTGTGGCAACATCGGCAGAACATCCCCTGCCACCTACTGATGAGTTTTAAGGAATACAGAGAACTCAGAAGCTTCATTTGCAGGAGGCTTTACAGCAACACCCTTAACCACCCTACCTCCTGTTATGTGCAATAGTCAATAACCATCCTGATGGTAAATGTAACGAAGGAGATCTTCATTCACATGGTCTGCATGTGGGTTCCACCTAGTTAGTACTTGTGTTGTGCTGTTTAGGAAGCATGCTAAAATGGTAAAGTTTACATCATGAAGGACAAGGGAAGATGATTTAGAAATTTCTGTCTAACAGTGGTTCCTTGCTTGGCTCTTATGTGCCAGCTGATGTATCTCCTCAGAAAGTAACAGAGCTAAACAGATTCAAGTTCTTGGAGTACATAGAATCACAATAAACCAACTCTTTGGTGGCTTAACCTGGATGTTACAGTAGTGGGGAAGACAACACAAAGGAGTCTTCCTTAAAGACCCTCTCCATACACAACAAAATCCCTAATAGGTGAAATTATTAATACGCTGACTAAGATGTCAGCAATAAAAAAACAGGCAAAGCATCAAAACTAAAAATCCATCATCCTGGGAGGTAACATAGTGACAGCGGCAAAATAAAGGCGCTTTGCCCTTGGCAATACCAAAGCTGCTATACTAAATACAAGGCACTTGATACCAGCAGCACTATACAGCTGGATGTGTGAAGTAACAGCAGCAGTGAAAGAAGACAAAGATCAATGGACAGCAGCAGGATACGGCAAAGACAGTGAATGCTGAAATTACAGTAGGGTCTCCTTTCTTCTTCACACACAAAGGCTGAGTATGTCTGAGTGTATCCCCAGAATACTAATCTGATCTTGGGTAACAAACTATGAACAAGAGAGGAAAGGAAAAATTTAGTATGTTAAAGAGGAACTTACTCTTTGGATGTTTGCACTGGAGGCGAGATACCTAAGGAAGATCACTACTAGACAAGCTGCAGGAGCAGGTGTTTTACCTCCTCTTCATGTAGTACTGATCTACTGTTACTTCTGCTTTTCTGAATTACTGGTATATTTTTCTGCCTTTACTCCATTTCCTTTGAAATTCACTTTAAGTATTGCCACTGAGCCCTTTTTTCTTTCAAGAAAGTGAGACTCTGCTGAGCCATTTGTGGCCAAGAATCATGTCTATCTCACATTTCCTTATTAAGGTCAGTATTTGCATACAATATTATTTCTGCTTTCAAAATCAGATTAAGTTTTAACAGTCAGAATTTCAAGCTGAGAAACATGAATTTGGATCCAGAGGAGAAGCAGCAGACAGCAAAAACTAACTACATTTTGGGATGCAGTGATTTTCTCACTCAGGTTCAGCAGAGTGAGACTTGAGACTTCACTTGAACGAGGCTCTCACTATCCTGCCCTTCACAGGCTGAAGTGGGCGCCAGTTATCAACCAGTGGGTTCACAGGTTCGTTCTCACCACTCTTGGAAAGGCTACGGAGCCTTGCCATCTGCAAGGAAGAAAAATTCAAGTGTCCATGTGAATTCACTTGCACGGAATATGTACCTTGATGCCTAGAACAAACTCTGAGATAGAAAAGGAATTTACTTATGTAATGACAAGCATACTGGTAGAGCTTATTGGTAGAGATCACTGCAGCCCAACAGCTAGCACTGATCTGTGGATCTTTACGCTCTGCATCCACAGAAAGGTGCATCATGTGACCCTTGCCCAGGCTTCTTTTGGATTTTTCCCTGACTCACACTCATAATATGGAAAAACTGGATTATTCAATTAAATCATGACTTCAGCACTTAGCCATTGTTCTCCAAATTAATTTAAAATTAGTGTTGCTTTGTTAATTGTACCCTTTCATCAGAATGAAAAACAGATCTGTTCTGAAAACAGCCAAATTAGTAAAAAAAGCTATATCCTGACTTGTATTGTGAAGCAGAAAATAGTAGAAATAACAAAAAATTTTAATGCAAAAGCTAAAAAGAAAGTCACCTTATCTGGTGTTCACTTTTTTTTCTGTGTAAATGCACACTTCAGTTGTATCACAGAATCACAGAATGGGAAGGGTTGGAAGGGCCTCCTAGAGACCATTTAGTCCAATCCCCCTGCAGAAGCAGGTCCATCTAGATCAGGTCACACAGGAATGTGTCCAGGCGGGTTTTGAAAGCCTCCAGGGAAGGAGACTCCACACTCTGTGGCAGCCTGTGCCAGGGCTCTAAATTGTTTATGAACACAATATGTTAATATGTTAATTTGTATTAATATTCAGGGTTGCAGGTTCTAGCTAGGCTGATCCTTTTCACTGACGCCTTTTAGGACGTCAAGAAATGGACTAGCAATTTCTTAAACTGGGAAACCAGCCAAATGTTAGTGTCACTTGCCACTTAATGCCTAAGCACTGAAAAGGAACTGAGGCTGTTGTGAAGGCTGAATTTTGTGCCTTGGGGGCACTTTGGCTTATATGGGTTTTCAGGATCCTGGGAACACTCCTGCTGAAGATGTCCCCGGAGGCTTCTAGGAAGAGACTCTTATTATCCAGGTCAGTTTTACAGTTCGTTTTGACAGTCCTTTCTGCAGGCGATTTCTCACAGTTCTCAGCTAAAACTTTCTGTATCTAAAAATGCTAAGTAATGCAGGATTGGCAAATCACCCGACCAACACACTGAGGCGCTGCTGAGAACTGGTAAAGGAGCAGCAGAACTAGCTGGAGTTTACCTGGTCTGAGCTGACTTCAATGGGCTCCCTCAAGAGAATCCAAGTGATGCATTCCTCACAAGGGGGTGTAGTGAATGAACCATGGTAGGTCCAGTAGTCCCGAGATTTGGGGAAAAGAATTGAAGGATCAAAGTGATTAAAAGGAGCCTCTTTCCCCTAGGAAAAAGAAACAAACAAACAAACAAAATGTGGTAAAATGTATGTGACGACAGTAAAGAAAATAAGAGATAAAATACAAGATGTGTTTGTCTGCGTATGTCTTTATCTTTCTCTGCTTTTCTTCAACTGTTGCTTTTTTTTGTTTTCCAGAACCACTACAGAGAGTATCTGTGTGCAGGAAATCAGACTTCCTCTTGTTTGTTTTTTTTTCTATCAGAAGTCAAAAAAAATCTCCAGTCAGGCAGTCTGAGACAGAATGTAACTGAGTGGATAACATTGCCATTTTGTCTTCATCGTATGACACAGTATTTCATAAAGTGACTGATCAACTTACGATTAACTGTGGCACAACTCTTATGCAGGTAAATGGCAAAAAAAAATTATATAGGGATTATGAGAGAAAGATGAATCTATATCAAGACAGATATTGACACAGCAGAGAGAGCAATGGGTAGCATGAAAAAAATCACCTTGGATTCCCTCAGCAAAAAGAGCTGAAGTGTTTTTGAAGACTAAGAAAAAGTTGAAAAACTAAAATCCGTATGACTGAGTGAGGAGAGAACTGATTTCAGGCTCAGATCCATACATCAATGGTAGTACACACAAACATAGAAGGCAAAAAATTCTGCTAAATTTGGAAGAAAATGCCTTCAAAATTTGTAAAATACAGCCCTGGTGATGTGTTCAATGTCAAATTAAAAAGGGACTTTTAGCATCAGTACAATTATAAAGCTTATCATGAAGTAGAATTACTAAAGTACACCTAGAGGTTAGGTTTATGTTAAATAATAATGTTAAAGAACAATAGATGCAACACCACAATTCTCTGCAAAGAACTCTCTTCTGCAGTTCTAGCTATGCAATAGGTATGGACTTTGATGATTAATTAATCTGGAAAACAGTTTAGAGTAGGTTTGCAATATTATTTCTGCTACTGTCATGGGAAGACAGAACCTAGGCTTGGTACAGAAACCATACCATGTAATCCCTTTTATAAATGAATCCAGGACCACCTTAAAACTAATAAAGCTTTCAATCTTCCTTACACTGACAAGGAGCTTACTCCATCATCCCTACCAGTTTCTTCTCATCTCAGGCTAACTAAATTTCTGACTCAAATTAAGTGCATTCATTTTAGGCACTGTTGTCCTCAAATTCAAAAAGCTTTTAATTTCTTCTTGATATTTGCACACTAGCATATTTTTACAGAGCAGTACCAATAAGACTCTCAATTGTGCATGCAAGGATTGATACAAAATCCTCTACAGCAAGTGAGTTATATGACGAGTTACACTTCAGTAAAAGAAAGTGTCCTACTGCACAGTCCATTGTTATCACCTGTGGTGCTAGTGTTAGGTATCAGAATGATCCCAAGAAGTTATCTGGACTTCTGACTTCTGCTGCTTTTCATCATTTGTTACATTATATCACAAAAACTGTTTTGATACCTTGGTCTTAATGTTATCAATTTCTTCAAGAATTCTCTTCATCTCTGGTTTGGGAGTTTTTCCAACCTGTAATGCAAAGCACAAGTACTGTTTTTTTTCACCATGTTCCACATATTTGAAAGAAATTCAGTACATCCCATCTGTCAAGTCAGGCAGCAATACCCTCAGAGCATCCAGTACTGACTTACACAGAATGACGTGTGTTAAAAGAATATCCAGAATAGCAGACTCAAATAACCACCTTTGCAATTAAAAAAAATGCACTGAAAGACTGTATAAGGTATTTCCCATCATCTGAGGAATAAATTGTGCACTCAAAGTGTCATCTACACCTTAGAAGGCCTAGCCCTTGGCTCATGGTGTGAAAGCAACCAACAACCAGGGTGAGATGTATGAGCACTCAGAAAAGTGTTGATAGTCTGAAGAGCTGGACTTCCTGCAGACACTCCAAACATTCTGCAGCACACAGGCAGCCAGATCAGACTTGATCTGAGACATATCATGAGACTCATGTCATCGCCTCCTCAAGCTATGGAGTTAATTTATTGTTGGTGTTCATCATGTTCAGCACCTCCAAAAGCTTTGGCATCGTGTCTGTGCATCCCAGAAGAGTAAAGATAGCATGCATAAGGCAGGCCATTATTGCCACATCTTATTCCGAAACAGACTAAATTCTTCAGGAGATAATTCAATCTCTGTTTTAGTGGTATCAAAAAATCCAGTAATGAAACGTGACAAAGCCAGAGCCAAACAATGGTTTGTTCATAGGCCAAAGAGTAAGAAGAAAAAAAAAAAGGGAAAGCAAACTAGAGAAGATACAGCAATACTACTTACTTTTCTGGCTTTGTAGGTGATCTTAGCATGGTTAATAGGAACAGAATGCTATACTTTCCAAGTTGTGTTTTACAAGATAAAGCTTTAGGCTAAAATAGACCAAAAGAAATGACAAAGGAAGAACAGCTGAAGGATGTCACAGGGTAGAATCTGGACAGGTGCTAACCTTCAGTTCAAACCAACCACAAGAAAAAAGGTCAAACTGCCTCACAGTGTAACAGAACTAAAATGACATTGGATCTGTCTCTGCCCAGGGACACCGTGGCAAGATTGATTACATCCACTTTCTATCACTTATACGAATGCAGCTTACTAGTGATAAAACAACAACAGGAGAGCTATTCCCTGTTCAAGAGAGTTTCTATGTTCAAGCTGAAATGCCCTCCTGTAGGTAAAATAACAGCCACACAGCTGAAGATTGCGTAATTTCTCACTTGATGAATCATAAGTTTGCATAATTTATCAATCTGACAAATAATAATTTATCAGGTTGTCTGCCTGTTGTTAGTGTTTCTCAGTGGCCTAGACCACATGCAGATTTGATAGTGAGGTTGCTTTCTTTTTCTTAAGTTTATCAAAAATTAAATTGGAAAATATCAGCATAGTATTGGTTTTTTAATGAAGCTGCTGTATTTCAAGGTTTAAATGTCCAGAAAACCTCTTTTAACATCAATTCTTTCATTTTGGAGCGGATTTATTGAAATCCCTTTGATTCCCAGCTTATGTAGGAATCAGCAAGAGACCAAGGAAGGGAACCAGTCATCATAGCCTTGCTGACGGGCAGATATAATACCTGCCAGCAAACGAGGGGCAAGAGGAAACACTCTTCCTATGCAGACGGTTTTCTGCCCTCAGTGCACACCACAGCAAAGAGCTGGTCAGCTACGAGAGGTAAACTTAGCAAATGTCTCAGGCTGGAATGTCACCCATGATACGTGCCACTGGTGGGTGTCACGAATGTTGTCAAAAGTTGGCTCTGAACAGGTTAGTGTGTGAAATCTGGAGGGCTCAAGGGCATATGTGACTTCAGTCAGTCCTTGCATCACTTTGAATGTTTTCCTTCAAGATGATATAGTTCAGGAAAAAATGATAGGAATTTCTTTTTTCCCCCCTGGCACTAGAGAAAGGTGAAAAATACAGAAAATGATAAAAACTGAATATTTACCACTTACTTTAAGAAAAATGCCCACAACAGCCACACCATCAGGTTGTTTCAAAGCTCCAGCAAAGTTACCATGTTTTGGATTCCAGTGCACCATATGTAACTAAAAATCAATGGAAACTCAGTTATAAATGCAAGAAGTTGTCAACGGCACAATCTCAGAAGATTTACGTTAAATTAAGAAAAGTTTCCAGTACACAGTAAGTAAAAGAATGTACATAAAAAAGAAAACTATACATAAGTAGTGTCTGTTCCTGTTCCCATGCTTCCAAATGCTCACACTTTTTATAAAGCTTCACTTTGCATTTGATTGAAGCATAAAAGAAGGAAAATGGAGTTTAGTGTACAACACATTTAAAAGTTAATCAGACAATTCAACTATAAACAGTTTAACCCAAGCACATGACAGGCACACATGCAGTGCATAAAACACGTATTGACATGCACTTCATCTTGAGTAGACTTTTAGATCTTCATGTTATGCAGAGGGTTGTATGGGTTCATACGTTACTGTTTTGTAACTTTTGCTACTCTTGGCATATTGTACTGGAAAGGAGCAGTGACAATATCCTGGCATTTATTTCTCATTTCTACTTTCAACAATGTTGTATTTTCAGGATATATTCCAGTTTTTGCATCTTCATCCAGAATATCTCTGGCTCTTGCATACAGCTACAAATGCTGCAACCATCAGTGTGGATTCTGAAAATAAGTAGTGTCTGGTACATAGTACCATACAAAAAAAAAAAAAGGAGTCTAGTGCCTATTTTTAATATAAAATTTTAACATCTGTCTTTTTTTAAACACAGTAACATTTAAAATAACAATAAAATAATTTGCCTGAATATAAATTAATGTATTACTCTCTGCTCCTTTTCTATTGAGGATAGGAATATCCCTGCTACAGATAAAGGTGAAGTAGTCATATATCTTTTGGTTGCATTCTAGCAAAATTTCATATATTCCAGGCTTTGGAACCAATGGAGAAATAACTTGAGGAAGCAGAATTTGTTTGTTAAGTCAACCACGGAAAGCAGAACACCCATACAGTTTGTCTGTAGCTAAGGAACAAAGAAGAAAACCCCAAACCACCCCCCACAGTTCTTTCTGCAATGTTTGTGCACAGACTCTGCAAAATTCCCACCTCAAGTTTCTCCTACAATAGGTGGGCAAAGCCCCTGTAAGCTCTGCACCTTGATGGTATGGATGTAAGACAGGAAAACACTACTGCAGGCTTTTTGTGGGTATAGGCATATATTTTGAGCCTATTCTCAAATAAGATGGAGGAAGGAGGTAACAAGTGCTAGCATCAATAGTGAGTTCACTTACATTTATGACCAAAAAGAGTCTTCAGGGCCTAGAGCAGACATTAGTTTTAGCAGATTTGGACAGAAGTGCAGTAGTTTACATTAACTAAAAAAACCCCCACAACCCAAAACAGCTGTCTTCCATCCACAGTCCTGAAAATAAACACCGAGAGTATCGATGTTCAGAAACTAGAAGATGCTCTTTACTACTCTGAATCCCTTTTAAGGTGGACCTGTTTTTGAATGTTGGTTTGTCAAATGTGCTTTTAGTGAGTTTTTCTATTCATTAGTAATGCTTTCTGAAACTAACTTAGTAATTCTAGCTATATTGGAGACAACTACAAGTCAAAAAACATCATCAGAACACAGATCTTCCTATTTGGAAATAACAGGTTGCTTTCTCTAAAGTATTTCAAAAACATTCTAAAACACCAGCAAAAGCTCTGGCTTGAAGAAGCCAATTCTGTGTTAGTACATACTCGCAAAGATACATTTGCTGGCAGATGCAGCTTATCCTACCGCATGCTGATAAATATTCACAAGTTTTGTAGACAGATTTTAGAGAAAAATCCATAGCTAAATACTTGCAAGAGGGAGAACAGTTAATCTGTTCAGAGGCTCAATTAGTCCAATTCTGGTTAGTACTGTATACTGCTATTAAAAATGAGTCCTACCTCTGCTGCGTATTTCACCCCATCTATTACATGCTCAGAGCCATGGTCATCAGAGGAGCCCCAGTGCAAGTGAAGCTGACGCAGCCTGTAGGCCCCCGTGAGCGGCCCGCCTCTCAGCACTGCAAGTGAGAGTCTACGTCAACACCAGCCTGCACGGTGCTGACAGACACGGGCACACATCCCTTAAAAACATGGAGTACCTCTTGGAAATCCAGCTGATTGCAGTGGGGGTCACAGCACCCACCCGTTTACAACATTCGGGCTGAATTCACTTGGAAGAGTCCCGTTTGATGTGGAAACTGTGGAAACTGGAGCGTGTCAAGTACAGAATCATACCCCAGCCACCCAAACAGCCCCTTTTCTCTTGTCAAGTGGACACACTACAGTTCTGACATGGAGAGAGAAGGAAAGTATTCACAGCTGAGTCTTGGCAAGAAAGGGTCTGTAGTGAAATGGCTGGGGAGAGGACTGTGAAATTAACCCAAAGGTGCTTGGAAGCGTACAGGTAGACCATGACTGGTGCATCTGACTGGCAGTTCAGACAATTGAACAATGGTTACAGCATAGTTTGCTGCTTCTAAAAAAAAAACAAAGAAAAAAAGGATCTACTTGTTGAAAGTTAGGAAAGAGACAAAAGTTTAGGTCAAATAAGTCAGAAAATGTTCTTTAGCAAGCAAAAGCTATAGTCTGTTCTCAACACTGCCAGCGGTGAAACAAATTCAGAAGCTACTGTTTCTGCTGTTCTTAGCCAAGTAACGCTGACAGTGCCTGACAAATGACACCTGACACCGACTCTGACTTCCAAAACATCACACCTGCTCTTTCACTTTGGAGATTCTTTGAGCAAGGACTGCTTAGAGGACAAGCTCTCAAATATATTTTTCATTCATTACCTAAGGCAGGAATGAGACGTGTTTCCTTACACAGAAAGCTGATAATGCAGTTCACAGCTGCAGTGCCAGAAGACCTTGTTTAAATAGCATTCAAGTTTGAACTTCTACCAATAGCTTTTAAGTCCAAAGTTAACATCAAAATAATATTTAAATGCTCTTATGCCCAATGATCTCAAATTAATTATTGATATACCAACACAAGAGGTTTAGCTCTGCAGTTTCTCCTTTCAGTTGGTAGGGGTCACAGCCATTGAAGGGGCCAAAAACAGAGCACTGTGTTGAGTTTTAGGTATGCAATTTCTTTTTTAGTTTGTTCATAGGTAAATATAATAACTAACTCAATACAGTATTGAGCAAGCCTTCTGCAGAAACCCCCAATGGAAATCATGCTACATCATTATTATTACTATTAATTATTTATCGCAGCTATTGTGATTATTATTTACTATTTCACTTTTGAATGCAGGAAAAATAAGGTGTGGTCTCTAAGGCCCAAATACTCGTAAGTACTTGCTTGCCATTTCACAATGGAATCAATGGGAGACAGGAACTTTCAGGAGCTGAATTCACGTGACTTATGTACATTTACAGGCTAAATCAATATCAGAGTTGGAAACTCACTTAGCAATAGTTTCTTACAGATGGCCCTTTCCAGAGCTCAAATCCTGTGAAGCACTTGGAAACAGCACTTTGCAACAGTATACAAAACTCTGTAGCGTAAAAATAAATATTTTTAACATGCAAATTTTTCCATATGGTTAGATAAAAAAAGGTTGTCTTTAAATCAGATTTTCTAATTGAAATTGGATCTGGGACTGCTGCTGTTGCAACTACAAAAGCCAATAAAAGAAGATAATAAAATGTTTATGAAACACTTTCTCATGCGGCTTTTCAAAGCTGTCAAAGATGTATTTTATTCCAATCAGACACATCCCTATGAAAGGCCTGAACTAATGTCCAGCAGCCTGCAGAACGTAATAGGAGCAAGGAGTGGATGTACACATCGAGTGTCCGGCAGAATAACAGGGATCGTGGGGAGGGGAGAAGCAGACAGGGAGCAGAGGGAAGATGATTCAGAGGACAGGCTGCACCAAGGACTGTACTGTGCTGGGCCAAATCAAGGTCTTTCTCCAATACGGTTCCCTGGGCAGACACATTCTAGAGCAGCCTCTGTCTAAACAGTTTAGCTTTTAGGAAGCTGCAAAGACAGAGCAGGTTTCACCATGCAAAAAGATTCACATTCAATTTACTTCTAATGTTTTCAGTCATGGCACTGATTTTATGCCGTGCTTGTGGAAGACCATTCCATACTCTAACAAAAGTGTAGTTTAATGGTTTTTCTGAGGCCAGTGTGCAAACTGCATTAATAATGTCTGTGAGATGTGGAACAGTAACAGGTAGCTGCAATGGTAAATAAAGGAGTTTGTCCAAGCAAACAATCAGCTCATCAAGATAAACAAGAGAGACTGATCTTTCAATGTACTGCAGATCAAAGTCCCAATACAAATGCCATCAAAGCAGATACAGACAATGGAAAGTAACTGTTTTCCATTAATTAAAGTGCTTCCCTTCTTGATAAAGGACCGATCAATATGCTTTTGAGATGTCTTTGCATTATTTATTATTTATTTTGAATGTTGTTGCCTGTCTGCATTCAGAGCTACGCATAGATACAGCTCTGGAACCAAGTTTTGAACAATTTAACTTAGTGATTAGAGACTGCTCTCTCTCAATTAAATAATAAGGCCATTGCACAGATTTCCAGAGTGAAAGAACTTGGTGGGCATCTGGCAGCCAGCCAGGGCTAAACCACCACAATGCATATTTTTCCTATCTTTTTCAGGCTGTGGAGATTCTTAAGGCTTCTCATGCAGACAGAAGAAATGAAGACTACAGTTCATGGAAACACAGGAGTTTTGTGTTTACGAAGTGCCTCAGAAAGAGACGACACTCTCTCCCCTTACACACAACCTGAGGATGCTGTGCACGTGCTGAAGCAGGTGACCAGCGCAGAAGTCCACCTTCCGGACGAGTCTGTATTTCACGGGTGCCCCTGCAGCTACAGGCTCCCTGTCCCACATACTGTGGACCTCAAAAATGGCCAGATCCACCTGAATGAACTCCAGGAGCACTTTTTTTAAGGTACCCAAATGGCATTTCTCTGCCAGCCTCCATAGGTCAGGTACCATAGGATGTGGTTTGACTCCCAGCACTTTGCAAACCTCAATTCCTAAGCAACCCCCAAAAGCTGAGCCAAAAACCGACCTGATCGATCAAAAGTGTCGTCGAAGACAACTCGGCAGGTGCGCCCATTGTTCAGGATGGTTTTCGCTGCCCCAGGATCGTAACTGGCATGCCAAGGGCCCAGAGAGCTGTCGTGCTTCACGTCTTTGCTGCTGATCTCAATGGGAGACTGCTTGTCTCCCTTGGCCATGGGGTAGTTTTCATGCCAGCGCTCGGGTCCTGCAGGGGGAAAGGCAAGGGGATGTCACGGCGGCTGAGCCCCGGCTCGCCCGGCGGCCCCGCGCCCCGCCTCACCGTTGTCGCTGTCGTAGCCCCACACTGCCTGGGCCATAGCTCCGCGCTTCGGCTCGCCCCTCCGAATCCGCGGCGGCTCCGGCAGCCCGCAAGCCCCCTCCGTCCAGCCCTCCCCTCCTGCCGTCTGCCCTCCCGACCCGGGGAGCCTTTTTATAGATCGCCGCGGCTTCGCGTCCTCCCCTGAGGCGGGCAGAGGTGAGGGCCGGTGGCCAGCGCAGGGGCGGGGAGAGCTGCTGTCTGCCCCCGGGACGACGCACAGGGATGCCGGCGGGACCCGAAGGCTCTCTCCATCCCCCCGCGCGGGGCACGCCTTAAGCCCGCCTTGTCCCGGGAGCGGTTAAAGAGGGGCCGGGCCGGAGAGCGGGCGGGCGGGTGCGGGAGCCCTTGCGGTCCCCTCCGGCTGCACGGAGAGCTGAGCCGCGACACAAACACGGGGAGAGAGCCAGCGGGGAGGGCAATAGCCCAGCCCGGGCCAGCCTGCGCGGCTTTTCCCGTTTTGCAAGCAGTGTTGGCGAGAGTGAAGTCCACCGGGAAGGTTTTGGGCGAGCTTCCAGCGCCGGCAGACTTCAGAGCTCCAGCTTCACTGCTCCCACCAATGCTTCCATTTAACAGCTCCAAAAGACACTGTTATGTACCTGAAAGGACAGCTCATAGCCTGCAAAGCCATGCGTGACACAAAACTAGCCTCTACCGGCCCCAAATGAGGCCGTTCTGGGCTACTTGGTCAAATTTGCGTTTGATTCTCCATCATGCAGTGCCAAATGCATTTGTCATGTTAGGCAACTTAGCACTCGGTATTTTGGTCAAGAGAACAGCTGTTTTTCAGATGATGGAGTTAATGATTGGAAGGGTTGTGTTGGCTTTGTCTCTGCATGCTGAATACTCAAAGCTTTTCTTTCAAGTGACGGCTTCACTGCAGCTTCTCTGCCTTTGTCAGCGAATGTTATCATTGCTGCAACTATATCTACCCCGAGCTAAACGCTACCTCAAACTGAATACCTTGAGCTAAATAATACCCCAAGCTAAGTATTTGGGAGTTGGCCAAGAAGCACTGCAAACCGTGGAGATTTCCAACGTAGTTGGAGCAGACTTGCTCAAATGCTCCATGTATTCGTCAGCACTGGAAAGTAGCATGGAAATACATTGTGTCTTTGAGAGACTGTAACTCTGTTGTATTGGTGAGCTACAGGGAAAAGTTTGAAAAGCTGCAACGTACAGAGCCTAAGATTAATTTAGTTGTATTTCATGTTCCAAAACCACCTGGAAGATAAAGTTTCCCCTTCTAGCTTACCTATATAGCCAGGCTAATAAATAAATAACATTGTTTAGGGTAACTGCAATGATTTCTTTAACTTGTTTAAATTCTTCTGACTCTGAGGTTACCCATAATTAGAAATCCTCCTCTTTGCTACGACAGCAGGACAAGATTTCTCAGTTCGGAATCTGCATCTGAGAAGGTTTATATAGAGAGGTGTATAGTATTTTTACATAGAGAAGGTGTGTCAGATGGAAACTCACTAAACTTTGGCAGCTTGTACCATACCATAAGAGGCATTCCTCTCAGCATCTTTAAAAATACAAAGATGTGTTCATCATCGAAGTGTCCTTCAAAAAATGAAGTTCTTCATATCTTCCTTAGGCAGAATTCAATTAAGAAAATACTAGGAGATGATTTAGGTACAATGAAATGAAAAATTACATCTTTTCACTTTCAAAAGAGAACTCTGAAAAGAAAAGACAATCTTCTACTCTGTCATCAAATAGACACATTTGTTGCAAGGACAAGCATGTAATACTGACGTCTGTTGCAATTTTAATTCAGGAAGCTTAAACATTAATCCTTTTTAAATGGTTTCTACCTCATCTTCCTAGAGAGAAATATTTGTAAGCTCATGAAATTCTAACTGGAGCAGCTAATTTTCTGACAGTATAAACAGACAGCTTTAGGGGGCTTGCTTATTGAAGGCTCAGAGACACTTTTAGTCAGCATCATACTTACAAGGAATGTTTATTGGAGACTGTTATGGAGGTAAGGGACATGATTTGTATCGCACAGGAAAATATGCAAGTCAGTTCTTTCCCTGGTGTTTCAGTTAGTTGGTCTACATGAGAATTTACATCATCTTCTTTCTTAAGCAGACTTTGCCTACAGCAAAGTACATTGTAGACAAATTTTAGCTTTCCAGAGACCTGGTCCTGATGCACCCAGAGGAAGAGCTCTTTGTCAGCTTCTGCATGTTGTGGCTTCTAGGCACTGACTTATTCATAAGTGACAAATGCTGAGATCAACAACATAGGTACTTGGAGTCAGCCCCAGGCACTGAGTCATATCACAGTCTCTCATTGACTTGGTGATGGTGGTATTTTTTTCCTGTTCATCATCAAACATAGACTAAAGAGAAAATGTAGTAGCTTTGGCTGCACTAAGAGATACTAACAGCAAACTTACTTTTGCATCCCTTAGGAAGTGCCTTTGCATTTATCTTTTTCTTCTGACATTTGCTCAGAGATTCATTATCATTCAACTTGTTTAACATTGTTTTCTCTAGGAAGTAAATACTTTTGTCACGGAAGAGACATTTTAACTAAGAAAAAGCCACAGGTTTAAACATTTATGAAGAGCATAATAGAGTATTACCTGGTGCCTTCACTGCATTGCGCTGCAGTAACTTGTTTCTATTTTCTAAACCTCTGACATGTTCAGAAAACCAACAGCCATATGAAATTGTAAAGGCAAGAGCATAACAAGATCAACCTGTGCCATCTGTAAAAAACCTCGGGATTTCTGTGAGAGCAGCTGCAATACCTTCACTCATGGTACTACAGCATGCCACTAATGAAAACATCTTTGTGTTATTTTCTGAAAAGAAGTAATATTCTACTCATTGTTCAGATGGAGAATTGAAGTTTTTAAGGATAGCTTTTATAGAAGTTGCTCTGTATCTCTTATACACTTTAAAAAGTTTTGGTTGAAAATTTTACCCTGAGTAGGAAAGAAGACAGCAAAACAGCAAGGAGTCTAATACAGCCTTTCTTGCCTAAGTTTTAATCAGGCCACACTCACTCAGGAACACACCTGCATGCAGTCGTACTCACTAGCACTGTAAGACATAGCAAGCTGATATCTGTTGCATCAGAAATATAAGATTTGAGAAATAGGAAAGGAAAGGTAAGAGGAAAACTGGGAAAATGAAACAAACCGACCAAACAAAATGTCAGTTTTCAGGGGCATTGTTAATGGATGAGTCTAAAAAGTATTAGTAGAGTTGCTGTCCTTGATTTTAATTTGCAGAAGGAAAGCTGCACAACTGTTCACAGTATTCTGATTTTTGTCCCTAAAGGTAGAAATTATCTGAGCATCAGCTGGAGGTTACCATGCTTGAGGCTATTTCTTGTGGATGATATCATGCAAAGGACTTTACTGGAGCACAGAACGTGCCCACAATGAGCAAAAGCATTTACTCAATATCTGAAGTGAAGTGCAGGCTGAATAAATACTAAATCTGGCTTCTTTCAGAATGATCCAACAATAAAGTAAAAAGTGATGTAGCATGGAAAGTGATGTCATCAAAGAATGGAGCTTTCAGCTTTGAAGGATGCCTGCCAGACAGCTTCCTATCACTGCTGTGTCTATAAAAATGTACCAGCAAGTAGTACTATAATCCGGTACTATAAAATGCTTCTTTGTTATGGTAATAAAACCACTCATGTAAAGTAGACAAGGGCATGAATCACACATGCCTGTAACTGAAGAGAAAATGCAGTGGGATGAAATGAGAATGAAAGTGAGAGGCTTTAGCCTGCACAGTAACTTCAGACACACTCTTATCTGAAACTGGTACCCAATCACAGGATCACAGCTGGGCACTTGGCGACAACAGTTTGTTACAAAAGCTTATCAGAATAAATAAAACATAGTGGTCCTTTGGGATACCTCCCCACTAAGGAGCTCCTCATCCCAAAGAGAGTTTTGTGCATTCGTCATCTGAATTAAAGATCAAAAGAGACCAGTACTAATTAACATGCTATAACTATAGGACACTATCTGTTAGACTTGCAGTTCAGATGCAGTATTTGCTTCTGCTAAACAAACAAAAGGCATAATCACACTCATCTCACTTAGGAAAATACCTTATCTGAATCACAGGCACTTTCTTTGATAATGGAAAGCAGGAATAAACCTAGCCTGGAAAATAGCTCAGAGCCATGGCTCTGCTCAGAGCACACAGTTTATACAGAAGAGTCATGCATGGAGAACACATGGAAATGCATGGAAAATGG
Source organism: Urocolius indicus (assembly GCA_013401255.1). NCBI lineage: Eukaryota > Metazoa > Chordata > Aves > Coliiformes > Coliidae > Urocolius > Urocolius indicus. The sequence continues at coordinate 41,313 of WBNH01002003.1, forward strand.
TTGGACTCGATGATCTTAAAGGTATTTTTCAACCTAAACAATTCTATGATTCTAGGAAAAGTGACTTACAGCATATAACTGCCAGTCATGACTGGCTTGGCCAATGCCTTGACATAACTAGAACAACCTAAGTGCTGCTCCATCTCAGCGTGCTAATTTTCAGCAATCTCCAGGAGCCAGTGTGACAGCTAGGAATGGCTGTCTGTAAAGGGACTCACAGAAGTAAGTATGCCAGTAGGATGTAATTCAAGAATTCCCCTGCTTGAAGCTAAGTTTTCCAGGTTCCACCATGCTTGAGGCTATTTCCTGTGGATGATATCATGCAAAGGACTTTACTGGAGCACAGAACGTGCCCACAATGAGCAAAAGCATTTACTCAATACCTGTGGCCGAACTAAATATAAAATATCTTCCACTATATTTAATAGCTTGTGGAAGGAAACAATACAACAGAAAGGAATCTGATAATAGAAAATATGGAAGCGGCAGAAATGTTTTTTGACATATTGCACATTATATGCCAGGCAGTGCAAGAAAGGCATGTCACTCAGGGAGTTTGAGAGATACCATGGTGGCATGCTGTAGCCAAAAAGACAAATCATATGCCTTCCACTTCACTGAGATGCCAAACTGTGGAAAACATTGTAGGCATGAATGGAAACCTCCACTGACAGCCAGATCTGTGTTGGAAGATTTGCCAAAGGAAAATGAGAATCATATTGGGTCAATTTTGTTGTTTTTATACACAATGAGTCCTTTAGCTACATTTACTTGATTTGCTGAAAAGCAGAATGTAGAACATCTCAGCACGCATGAGGCAGGTTTTTATTGACTTTTTCAATTTCAGAAGGCATTTAACTCAGCAGACTGTGGTTTCAACTCTAGGACCTTGCTTGCAAAACCTCATCATTCTTGTGTTGTGGCTCAGAATCTACATTACCAATACAATACAATAAACATGGAAACAATAGCCTAGATTTCCAATCTAGCAAAAGGAACTAAAAGGTGAAAAAGTTTTCCTTCTGGCGATCTGTTAAAAAGCATAGACTTTAAAAAGTATAAAGAGCAATAAATAGATTATTAACTACCACATACAAATCTGATATAACAAAAATATACTACCTAAGACACACCTTCTACATCTGAAAAACTAAACTGATAAACTCTGCAGGAAGATGACCCTTCTCTTTTTCCCATGGGGATTTGCTTATATGGCACTCACACTGAAATCCAAATCTGAACTGGGCTGTCTATTTTATACACACTGGCACAGTCTGACTTGAAATAATCCAAGTATGAGAATCTGACCTACACTTTATAGGTCTGGCCATGTCTGTTTGGAAATTCCAGCAGATTGACAACTCTTCTATATCAGAGTTTTATGTATGACCTTCATCTTGCCTGATTCTCTGGCAGTAACTTCTACATGGGAACAGTCCTAAACAGATCACAGAAATGCTGAGATGAAGCTAGAGGAGTTCATAGGATTTTTGCAAAAGACATCTCAGTAATATACACATAGTATATATCACATAGTTAATGATGCACAAATCAGAAATATTCATACATATTTTCCAGGGAGACACATCCTACTAAAATATGATAGTTCTGTAAGAAGATCATTGAATGTGTTTCTAGTCCTTGAAATATGCCCTCTGAAGCCAGTGGAAGTTTCAGCTCTTAGTCATCTTCCAGAAATGCCTTAAGATGACTGCGCCTCAAAGCTGGAGAAAGTCACTCCTTATGAACCTGGACTGTTTTTGCATTGCGAAAGGTCAGAGCATAGCATCCCATTTCTATCCACACCTGTGCTTCTCTTCACTTTAATGGAGACAAGATTTCACTCTGTAACCATGAAACAACTTTGAAAGCATCACCTGTGGGTCATAAAAGATCACTTCATGTGTGTAAGTATAAGTATGTGTATGTGTACAGCAAGGGTAAGGAGTATGTAGTTAAAAAAGAATCAGTATAAGGAAAACCTTGCTTGTTAAATAGAGAAATCTGGGTAACATATATTGAAGAGTAGATATTACTAGAAGAGAGGGAAAAATACCTAGTAAAAAATCTTTAATACTCAACAAACAATGTTGTCTGGAAATGTTTTTGTTCTTCTCAGAACAATTTAAGAAATTAACAATATATCAAAAGCCTTTATGGTTTTTAACAAACCTGATAGAAGCAAGTTAAAAGAACAATCTGCAGTGATCCTAAGGTGTGATCTTTAAATATCTATTTGAGGATACAGTAATAGGCCAGTACCTCATTTTGCAGTTAAATAGTTACGTGGTAGTATGTTACGGTCTTATGGACAAAATCCTCAGATTCTATCCTCTGTGTTCTTTCTCATTGCTATGAATTTATACTGATGCATCTTCATAGGCTCCTCTGCAATGATCTGCTTTCTTTAGCATATTCTCTTGCAAGCTTGTGTTATGGATTCTGGAACTTCTGCTCTTGAAAGTTGCCAGTACAACTAACTGAAGTGCTATTGGTTTGACAGTTCAGCAAGAGTCAGTACAGTTGTCTGTCCAGCAGGAAAGATTTTTCTAGTTTCTCTCCCTCCATTCCTACCTTTCTGTATCTTTCTGTTCCTCAGTCTCCTTATTCAAATTTCTTTAACTTTCTCTGTGGTGTTTCTCTCCATTCTCTACATGTGTTGGTTGCCTGATGCATTTTATAATGCATAAAAAAAAAAACCCACTATTGTCTTTTCTCCTGAATGGATGCCAAGATTTCATGTTTGGTTTTGGTGATTGATGCTAGACATATTTCACGTGATCCAATCAAAATCTGCCGTTCAAATCTCATAGTCATTTCAGTGACTTTACTCACATGCCCACAATAGTGCTGAGGAAGAGAAATACTTTTGAAGCACGCAGCCAAAGTACTCAAACCCTTTCAGAACTAAGCTCTTGACTCTTGACCTTAGGAATGATGCAGCACTACTTATAAATGTAGTAAAAAGTGTCAATGTAATACTTGCCATTTGGATATTTTAGTTGAGGGGTTTTCTTTTTCATTAGGAAACTTTTTATGTCATCCTAGAACTATGCTTCCTAGCCAAGGACAGAGTATTTTCTGGCACAAATATTCCAGATCACAGAATTACAGAATGGTAGGAGTTGGAAGGGACCTTTAGAGATCATCTAGTCCAACCCCTCTGCAGAAGCAGATTCACCTAGATCAGGACACATAGAAACACGTCCAGGTGGGTTTTGAAAACCTCCAGAGAAAGAGACTCCACAACCTCCCTGCACAGCCTGTGCCAGGGCTCCCTCACAATAAAGGAGTTTTTCTTTAAGTAGATGTCCTGGGTTTGGCCAGGTGTCCTGAGTTTGGCCAGGATAGAATTAACTCTCCCCAGCTGCCGCTGGGGGGGCGTGGCCAGACTATTCAATCCCATGTGACATCACACTCAGGATATAAGGGCAGCAGCTGGGCTGGGGCAGTGCTGGGGTCAGTGTGGGAACTGCAGTTCTGCTTGTGGGCTGAGTGTGGTGAGTAGTTACATTGGGTACTTCTTTTTCTTTGGCCATCATTGTAACTGCCTACTCATTGTGGTGTTCTATTAAACTGTCCTTATCTCAACCCAGAAAGTTCTACAACTCTCTCTTGATTCTCCTCCCCATCCTGCTGAGTTGAGGAGGAGTAACTGGGTGGTTTGGTTATTGTTTGGTTAGGGCTAAACCACCACAGTGGAACATTTTACGTTCCAGCTTTTGTATGTTACCCCTAGTCCTGTCACTGGACACTACGTAAAAAAAGTGTTGCCCCATCCTCTTGACATACACCTTTGAAATGATTGTAAGTATTATTGAGGTCCCCTCTCCCTCTCCTCTTTTACAAGCTGAACAGCCCCGGATCCCACAGCCTTTCCTCGTGAGAAAGATGCTCCAGTCCTCTGATCATCTTGGTGGTCCTGTGCTGGACTCTCTCCAGAAGTTCTCTGTCCCTCTTGAGCTGGGGAGTCCAGAACTAGACACAGGACTCCAGATGAGGTCTCACCAGGGTGGAGTAGAGACCGAGCAGAACCTCTCTTGACCTGCTGGCCACACTCTTCTTGATGCATCCCAGGATACCATTGGCCTTCTTGGCCACAAGGGCACATTGCTGGCTCACGTTCAGTTTATTATAAACCAGGACTCCCAGGTCTGTGTCCACAGAGCTGCTCTCCAGCAGGTCAATGCCCAGCCTGTACTGGTGCATGGGGTTGTTCTTCCCCAGGTTCAGGACTCTGCATTTGTCCTTGTTGAACCTCATGAGGTTCCTCTCTGCCACATCTTACTAACCTGTCTGCAAAGAAGGCTAGTAAGTGCCTTGTTTTTATAAACTAGAGACAAGTAAGGCAATTATGTTTCATGCTTGCAGTGAAGACAGTGACTACTCATGTGCTGCACTTCAGGATTTTGGAAGCAATAATAGCATTATAGCCAGCAGTGACACTGAGAAGTGCCCTCTGGTGTTAGCTGCTTCTACCACTACAATAATAGCAACAGCTTATAAACAAACCATAAAGACCTCACAAGTAATTCTCTTTGATTCTTCACATATCCTAGATGCTGGGTTGTTTTTCTCTCAATTCTAGTGATTTCAAGAAACTTTCAAGATCATCAAGAAATCATTCTAAACTTTAGAAACACTTTTGGTTTGCTCAGAGTTAAGATCAATGAAACCTTTTTGTTCAGGATGCACGAGGTGCATTCTCTGGGGACGTGAATGATGCACCAGTCCACTACTACACAACCCAGATACAAAAGGTAACTGATCTATTTCCCTAGCCAGTTGAAATATTTTGGTCTGAAATAGAGATATGATTAAATATGTGGTAAAGAGGAATCACAGATCAGGAAATACCTATAAGAAGTCTCAAGCCTGTCAATATGAGCGGTTTATATGACCAAGCAGTATCTACCAATTTCTCAAACATCCCACATAGACGCAGCAAAGATTTCCCAGCTATTCAGATAGCAAATTTCTTCAGGACAGTACAACTGTAGTTAAAGGGATATGACAAAAAATGAGAAGCCTTTAGATCTAGTCCTGTCTCCAACACTGATGTGTTCGGAGGACATGTAGTGTCATTCTCTGGATAGTGCTCACATCTGTAACCATGCAGAGTACAGCATCCTTCTCCCTGTCTCTCAAGACTGTGTTAAAGATGAATAAAATGATTACTGCAAACTCTTATTTCTAAAAACAGCTACACAAATGCTAGATGTTACCTATCTACTTGTTACAGGAATACTTTTACTGAAGGGGGAAAATCTGATCTGTTCTGTCTGCACAGCACAGCAACACCGTTTTATTTCATGATTTTCTTGTAGAGTTACTGTCTGCAAGTAGCATGCTGGGTGGAAAGAATGGCAGATTGAATACCCACAGCAACATGAAATTTTTGTTAGTACGTCTCAGTTTGCATCCCTAAACATCAGTTTTTATGAAGCTAGTTTCACTATTCAGTCAATGCACCTCACTATTCAGTCTTCCGAGTGCTTCAGGCTGGCCATTTCCCAAGTTTTACTACGTGCTTTTTGCAAAGGTTCTCTACAGAAATGATAGCAAAGTATTTGAGGCACTAGACATGGAAAATATTTTTCTAACCTTGCATCACTATATCTTTTTGGACAGAGGCAATGAACCTAAGGTTTCAATTATAGATCTTACATACACAGTTGGGCAGTAGGCCAACAATTTTCATCTGTGTATTCCAGGACTAGTAGCATTTGTTTAGCTATAAATTCAGAGATGCTGTAGGTTATGATCTTCTGTTGGGACTGGGAGAATACGTGCCATGACTAAGCCCTTTCTCAATCACTTTCTATTTGAACTCCAGAGACTAAAATCTAATACAATGTAATAAAATAAATAATTTCTTATTGCAAATCAAGAAGTGAGCATATGCTCCTGCAGTCATTGTTTGTCTTTCAGATGTCTTACTTCTTACTGCTATGTAAATGGAAATGTAGAGATTATGTGAGAACATGCAGTGTATGTCTTTCCTGTCCCTTTCCTGGAATGTCTAGTATTAGTTTAGACAAAGAAAGAGTACAGTGCAAGACACATCTTGAATTCCTCAGCAGGCTAGAACTGAATGACACTTCTGCCTCTAGCTTTTACCTATTTATCATTTTTTGTCATTTTAGGTATGTGATGCTTCGAATATACGAAACTGTAAAGGTAGAGACAATCTGTCTTTAAATGTGGATATGTCTTCATCTGCTAGTACCAAATTTTCATACAAAGAGAATATGCATACATGTGTAACTGAAATATGTCTTCAAATATGTACACGGAGCTTCTTAATATGAGATCCTGAGTAACAAAAAATATCAAATTTCAAATAAACATTAGTGGCAGTAGAAATAGTATTGTAAGTCAAACTTTCTGAATTGGTGTCAGATGTCAGTTGCTAAACAGAAATTTAAAAGCAAAAACAAGGTAAGAAAAAAGGTATTTTAAGTTAAACAATTTTTAAATCCACTTCTATCACTGATAAAATTTTCATAATTTGGTTTATTCTGAATTTTTAAAAAGAAATTTAATTTGAAAATAGTGTTACTTAACAAACTGAGCATGTCAAAACAAAATGTTTATTCTCTAGAATGTCTAATTCTTTCAACAATCCCTATTACCATGTTCATCTTAACACCTGATGAGAAGGTAGGTGTAACCTACCTGCCTAAAACGTTTGTTCAGTTCTGCTCTCAGTTGTCTTATTAGAAGACCTAGGGAACTGTATGGGATTCCAAATCAACTTATTCCAAGTGCAGCAAATGAATGAGGGTCTATAAACTCACGTATTTGCTGTCAAAGGCAAGATTTCTGTTATTAGGCTTTTCATTTTTACCCAAATCATCCTATACTCCTACAGGTAACTCCCTTCTCAAACATGAAGTCCAGTGACTTGCTTTCATGTACCTTTACCTATGATGATCTGGGAGGAAAAGGAAGAGAAGAGTTTTCCTCTGTTGACTCAACAGTGCTTACTTCAACAGCTTGTTAATGCTTAAGAGGGATTTGTCTCTCTTGAAAATCAGTCAAAAAGAAGAATTTCTGATCAGCTCTTGAGATCAGCTGAAAGACAACAGTACAGCTAGTACCACTGCAAGCTGGTGCAACTGTGAACAATTCATCCTTGCACATACTTATATGGAGTGCTACTAACAGGTTCTTAAAAATGTCTCACAAGAGCAAAGAATCCTCATCCTGTAGCACCACCCTTCTTTTCAAAATGTTTGTTTTCTGAACAAGTTTCTCAGTTTGCAAAGAACCAGAGAACCTAAAGTAGAAAAGGGTCACAGGAGAGGGTGACAAAACACTGGAACAGGCTGCTCTGGGAGGCTGTGGAGCCTCCTTCCTTGGAGGTCTTCAAGACCCACCGGGACATGTTCCTATGCGACCTGATCTAGGTGAACTTGCTTCTGCAGGGGAGTTGAATTAGCTGATCTCTAAAGGTCTCTTCTAACTGCTACTGTTCTATGATTCTGAGAGGGTTTTATACTATCAATAGAAAATTTGATGGCCAAATAAGCCTGTGATAAGAGTTAGTTATGATATATACAACTGCTAATATATTTTTTTCCCAATTTCCAGTAAAAGTTCTCCAAGCTGAAAAGACAATAAACCAAACCTGATAAAAGTTACCTTGTCACAAAAAAGCATAAGATCACTCTTGTCTGTGTTCCATTAAAAAAGCCCCAGTCTCACCTTTCTTCAATAGGTGGTTACACTGGACCTTGGGCTGGTAACTGGAGTAATGGGGCATACTGTAAACCCAAAACCCAAAAGATTACCTGCTGTTAAAAGCAGTGGGGAGGACAATATTTCAGTTTTATGAATAAATTCTGCTTTACTCAGTTATTTTGCTGCAACACTCCACATTGTTCTGTGCTCAACAAGGTTCAAGTAATGTCATCATCTGAGTATCTAATGCACTGTTCTTTTTATGTCCACTGAGTTTAATAAAAGTCTTCAATTTGCTTCCATGGCCTAATAACTAAAGCTTTCATTTATGTAATGCAGTGAGGAAAAAAACAGGAGTTCAATGGACCACTGATACTTTGTCACAGTGAAACATTTGTGCTCTGGAGGACAAGATGCTTGCAATATAGTCTCTGGCCTTTCTCTGCCCCCAAATTAGAGAAGAGGCCTGCTGTTGGCCAGCTAAGCAATCTAGCACAAAATCCCAACCCAGCAGAGAACTGAAGCACATTCAGAATTTTAAGTTTATAGCCAGCTGTTTTGATTTCAGTTGGAATGGTCACCCTTTAAAAATACCTGTACACTTTACAGTTCAGGTTGAGTGACATTTTTTTGTCACAGATACTGGAGTTTCATTTTAAATAACAGTGGTCTGTTTTTAAACTCGTATAAACTTTCCAATTTGAAGAAGCCATTAATTTGTTTCAAAAATTAATGTAACTTTTCTTCGTATAGAATTAGCATAACAAATGTTCTCTGAGTGTGCTGGGATGTATATGAGAGAAACAAGCCTGTGCTTCCTTATTTAGTGACTGCATGTGATGCTATACTTCTCTCAGAAAAGCACTTTCTTTGTGTTCTCCAGCACCTCTAGTAGATGGTAGAAACAGTCTATCCTTTGTAAGACAGCATTAACCACACTCCTGAAAAGCCTTTGCATTACTAGCAGTGCTGCTTCTTCTCTGCTGCTTCCCTGTGTTACCCCCATGTTGACAGCAATGGCCAATTGCCATTTGCTGGTCCGCTATGAAAGGAAGTGTCTCCCATGCCCCTTCACTTATTCTGCATCAGGGTTTGAGCTGTTGCATATCTGTGTGCTTTGAAAACTCTCTGAGTACAGAGAATGAGATTCACGCAGAACAGACACAGTCATCCTTCATCAAGCTATTATGTTAACGCTGTGAATGCTCATAAACAGTAAATAAAACAGCACTGAAGAAAAAGAGAAAAGTAAGCTTACTTTTAAGAGACAGGGAATTCTGTAGTTTTCAGCAATCCATCTGCTTTCTTCAGACTTTGCTGCACAGATTAAAGAAGCATGAATGTGTAAATAAAATTAACATAAACTAGTGACAATAAATTGTGATGTCCTTATTATAGCCCAATATAACAAGTAAACAGTCCTTCAGCAATCACAGCATCATTAAAGGGAAAGTATCTGTTTCAGAGAGTTTACAAGATTGCCTTGAAATAAGAGCAGATGATACTGTGTTTATAAGATTTGTTTCTCTCTCTGTGCTTACTACATGATACTTGATCTCACTATGGTATTTCACTTTGGAATGGAAAAAACCCGACAGTTTCATTAGACTTTTAGAAAGCATTAGCTAATTATAGCTTCTATAATCCCCTTCATTTAGAACTAGTCTCCTGTTTGTAGTAGCTGAGATCATCCCCATCTTGCAACATCCAACATAGTCACTTGCTGGATACCCTGTTTTTATGTACGAATATGCATCTCTGAACTCTCAGTTCTGTTAATTCATCTCAACAAATTGATAGATGCTGGTCTCTGCTGTTTTATTTGTTCACATGATTGATTTTATTACAGATAAAAATTCAGAGGCCATTATCTATGTGTGTCTTAATCCAAATGTAATGAATTATTAAAATCACTGCACAACAATGATAAAAATTCCCTAGGTGATGCCCACATCTCTGACTCATTATTATTATCTTTAACTCTGGACATATTATCTATAAAACACATTATTTGATTCCTGTATCTGCACATAGAAAATAAACACAAAATAAACCATCTTTGTTAAAACTCAATATCATTATTATCTAGTGTTCCACTATTTCTGTCAGCGAAATATTTTATAACATTCCAGACAAAACTTCAGTTACAGAACCATAAAACCACTCAGATTGGAAGGGATCTTTAGGCAGTTATCTAGTCCAACCTCTTGCACAAATAGCAACTGCAAAATATCTCAAAATATACTTCAGAACACATATGAAAATGACATCTATTAGTTTCATTTAGCAAGTGACTTGCTTGCAAAATTTGTTCTTAAAATGTTTGCTAAAATGTCCTTTCGTTTCCTGATGCATATTTTGGAAAGAAATAGGTCTGAGTAGTCTCTGGATGAAGTAAATACACTTACAGAACAGTAGGCCGTGTAAAAAGAAATGTGTAGGATTAATGTAGAAGAGCCATCCAGGTACACACTATATGCTGATGTTGAATAAGGTAATAATGAAACAACAAGGGAAAATACTCTGTCTGCAGTCTAATTTTTCACATTAGATGAGGTTAACCTTCCTATAGGGACAGTAGGTTTTAGTGCAAAGGGATCAACGGCATCTCAAGGACAATTAAGAAAACATCCAGAGCACTACTTCTGTAAGTAAAATAGAGAACAGGAGTTTCATCGTTGCTGTAATTGGCAGAGAGCAATACAAACATGAGAAATAGGAGAACTAACCTGCACTTAATCCTAATTTCTTCATCAAAGAACAGAGTGTTTATTAGAAGAGATAGAAATATTGTATTGCTAACTTCAAGCAGTGCTAAAATAGCCTTGTTCTATGCATCTGCATTAGAAGTACTCCAGGTGTGTAAAAGAGGGAGCCATAGATTAGAACTCTAATCTCACCACTTTCTGCTACACATATTTCCTTTGCATCTTCCCACATCTTCAGTTCTCATCTGGCTTCACGTTATTTGGCACTACTCAGATTTTTTTTCTGCATCCCTGTTACTTTTGTAGGTCCTTTATTTCCTGTTAGCATCTTACAGCCTCCCCCCAGACTCTTCACAATTTCTTGTTCAGTATCTAAAACATATAACCCAAAATATCTTTATTTAGAACTGTTTGCTTGTCACTTGGGAAAGCTGTCAAAATGTGCTCCTTGTGAGATCATCTGAGTGATTTTAGTCTTCAAATAAAGAAACTCTTGGAGCGTATTAATTTTGAGTAAGAGCAGAAATTTTTTAAGACATTGTTACTGAGAAGTGTGAAACTGCAGAAAAATGCAGAGAAACACACAGAATGTGAACTCTTCACAAAAGTAATAATATTTTTTAACATTTATTGTGCCAGGTAAAGATGTTCTTTGGAGCTGAAGTGAAATAGCTGGGAGACTCTTTCATGGTCTCCTACATCCCTGCTCTGTCAGCAGGCAGTGGGAGGGTCAATGGCCAGGGAGACACTAAGGGGTGAGGAGAATTTTTCAGTATTTCTTCTCAACCTCTCTGAAGAAGAGCATGAATGCATGGGTGTGCCATCATGCACTTGTCTCCCTACAGTAACTAATACTCTTGCTTTCTGTCTTGTCAAGCTGAGGCCAACTTACTGGCTCCTTTCCCCTGTCTCATACTGTTTACATTGATTCAGGTTTGCAAGGTCACCCCTGCACAGAAAAAGGCTGGAAAACGTTTCTTTTTTTTTTTTTTTTAAGCTGACACTTGCATTCTGCTCCATTGACTTGAGACTGTTACAATTCTCTGATCCTTTGCCAGTGCACCAGAGATTTGGAGGTTTTTGTTGCCTGTATGAGAGGAGTATGATAACTAGGTAGGAGTGTGATTTTGTTGTGGCAGGAACCATGAAAATTGACTTAAGCTACAAAAAATGAGGGAAAACAGGACAAGCAGATCCTATTTTTGACATTTTCAGACATAATGGGTTTTTATCAGAAATTTAAGAAAGCTGTTGTTTGTTAAGAATAGAAAATATTTCAGAATGTATCTGTTAAAACCAATTCGTCTTAGTCCTGTTTATCATCACAGTGGTGAGTTGCATCCCAGTGCAACGTCCAGTAGTGAACATGATTATGGAGTAAATTTGTGTGGTTTTTTTTTTTTTTTTTTTTTTTTTTTGCAAAAATCTTGCTCAATTTCTCTAAAATTTGCTTTAAATCTCAATCATTCATCACACTCCTGCACCTCTGGTCCGAATGCTGAGATATTCCATTTGGTATGTGTGAGAGCTTCATTTCTGTAAGAACTCTACACAAAGCTAAGGCATGGGGTTTTTTTTGAGTGCAGATACAGAAATGGTGTGTCTGTAGGTGGCAGAGCTGATCTAACAGCTCTGAGCTACTTGTGAATTCTGTGATATTCCTGAAACTATTTCTGTTCATAATAAGTACGAATCTTAGGTTGCCAATTGTTAGCTGTAGTAGGTTTCAAACATGCCCTGGTGCAAATGGAAAGGTGGTGACAAATGGCACTGTGGTCCAGCCAGGCTGCCCACATGCCATTAAGCAGCTGGATATGGCTGGATACTTGTGCAACTTGTACTATGCTTGTTAAGTTTAACATGGAGCACAAAAAGAGAGAATATCACTATCATAACAGTATCTTTAGAATGGAAATCGATGAAACTACATCTATGGTATATAAATATCCTTTTTTTGTGTGTAGGTATATTTCTGTATTTTGCATTTGTAACAAAAGTTGCAGGTGTTCCTTGTGCAGGTGTTTTTTCAGCAATTCAGTAGCTCAAAAAGAGAAACCTTTTTGCAAAACAGCTGACACTGAAATTTTGAATTATTTTCTGAGTCCCTTTGTTATTAAGAACTGGTTTTGATAAACCATGACAGAAGTACTGCATCCCTAACTAGGTCACAGAAGTTATTCTTTGTGACTATCACCAATGTGGAGAACAAAATTAAAAGGTAAGACTTATTAAAGTCAGAACAGTGAGCCAGAAATATAGCCAAGTAAGCTTTTAATCCAGTTTTAAGTGGCATTTGGTGCTTAAAGATTCAAAACTAACAAAAGTAACAATAACCTTTTCAGTAACCACATACTTTTTTTGTTTCCTACTGCTATTTAGATAGAAGAGTTAGCTTTCTTTTATTCACCCTTTCTAAACAAAGCATGAATTTTATTGCTTTGCCACTGACAAAAGGAAAACACCACCCTTCTCAAAAGTTCTGCTGCTCCTTTTTTTCCACTGCTTAGTCTTTCAGGAAGCTGGAAACAACAAAAAATATTCTTAGCCACCCAGTGCAACTTACAATCAAAACCTCAATTTTCTGGACCCTTTCAGACAAAAATCCTAACATCAGAAATTGCTTTCAGATAACATCCTTACCCTGTAAAATAGCTATGGTAGAAGATGCCTTTGAATTGTCCCATTTCACCCATGTTTCAGATCGAAGGTAGATATAGGCTCCTTTTGGTTTCTTCACAGTGGTCAAGCAGGCAGCAGAGGGCACAGCTCCCCAACAAAAGCCTCCCTGTCTGGAGCCTGTGTGAGTATACTCAAAATACTTTCTTTCTCTCGGGAGTAAGGTTTCCACAGCCAGTAATACCTCTGAAGAAAATGGCATTTTTCCTTTACTATTCATCCAACTGTAAATTCTGTGCAAAATAATATGATTCAGTTGTGTGTAATGCAACTTCCAGATAACATGTGTTATCAAAGACCACTGGAGTAATTCTTTACATATTGTTTCACACAGAACTGCAAAAACTGTATATATTTGATTGCTTTGAAAAAACACCAGCCCCATACATACAGCTTGAATTTGCTCACAAGCAATAGCAATAATACTTGCTATAGCTACATTCAAACTCATCAGCATCTGCAACTGAAGGGTCCAAATCCTGAAAATGTATTGCTCAGGTAACAATTTTCAGCAGTCTCTCAGCACACAAATGTGACTTTTGACTTCTGCCCCCAAACAGAGGGGTCTGTGTGTTCTTTTCAAGGTGAAAGACAACTGAGATGAGCAAGCCTGCTTTCAGTAGTATCATTTTCTCTATCTTAATTGTCTGGTAAATGTTTAAGCACCTGGAAATCAAAGGGCTGAAAACACCTAATGTAGAGCAAATAAAACATACCATCATAGCAGCCTGTCTTTCATATGTAATAACTATAAACCAGATTGTCTGTTGCAGCTATGTTTGCTTCTTTCATATTAAGGTACAGAACTGAAAGAAAAAAATATAACCATAGAACTGTCTCGTCCTTTCTGATACAGATTGTCTAATGTTGTATCAGTATGACGGCAAATAATAAAGTCCACTTGCAAATCTGTTCTTTTATCTAAATGTATTATTTGCAATTCAATATATTCTCTGAATATGAGGTGCATAATGACATTTATACAGTTTTATTGCTATTTGTCAGGAAATGAGGACTCCATAAGCTCACAGAACACCCAGTAACAAGAAAAGTTTATGGCTAATTCATTATTTGAATACAACTATTTTTTCTTTCTTCAGACTTTGGTTGTTCTTATAAGTGGGACAGGGAGTTCTAGGACAAGCAGTTTTATGTTTTATAGGCCTGTCTGCATATAAAATGAGAGAGATGTATTATCTTTCAGCACTTAAAATAAATGCTCAGTTAGTATTAAATGCTGAAACTGTAGCCCACAGCAGATAAAACTCCCTAGTTAAACTGTCACTTTTCCCTTCACAAAGAGGAGCCAAGTTTGATCCTATCCACAGTAACCAGCCATGTCTAGAAAAAAAGAGCTATATCTCTCCCAATAACAAAGCCTGGTGCATGAAACAGGCACAGGTATTACAAGTCAATAGTTCCACAACCATTGAGGTCCTGTTATCTCCCATGGGGCAAATATTTATTGTGTCTTCTTTTATTTTTAAGGCAAGCCTTATCTCTTGCACCCTGTGCAATGCTTTGCAGAAGGAGGGCCAGAGCTTTCTCAGTTTAAGCGATGCCTGATGGTTTGGAAGTGCCCTCTTTCTAGTTCATTCCAAGACTTTCATAACTTTGCAACTTTCCTCACTCTAGTTTACTTACAATAGCTATAAGGGAAGATTATCTAACCTACCTTATTTAATTTTAACCAGAGCATTACAAATAACAGTATCTTGATCCTCGTTAAACTAGCTGAAAAAGAGGACTGTGAGAACTAGTGAAATATTTTTAAACTTTTTGTAGAATTTTTTCATAAATCAATTCACTATCAAGATAGGTAATGTATGGCACTTAAAGAAAAAAATAGTTTTAACATCCTTGTAATTTGTTGGTTTTCAGAAGTTTTCTGATTTTTTTTTTCTGGCCAGCATCCTTAAAACTAGACTATTTTACATTCCTATCCATACTATGCTCATTTTAAATTTCATTCTTGCAAATAAAATCGGTAGGTGCCCTGCTATGCATAGACACATCTAGAATGGTTTGCAGGTTCAGGGCTTTAGACATTAAACCTTTATCCACACTCATCGGGAAAGCCAGGGATCCACTTCTATTTATACTGTGAAGATTTTGCCGAGGATATCACATTTCTCTAATCCCAGTTTCCTGGAAAGGTGCTAACACTTTCCCTGCAGAGTGTGGATAGCCTAAAATGTGGAGGCAATAATCAGCAGTTGATGGAATACAGGCTTGTGTTTTAAGAAGCTTATTACCATCCTCAGCCTTCTTGTGCACTGTGCTGCTGGGACATTTTTTGTGGTTGCTGTCTCACCAATTTAGTCCCATAGTTCTAATGAATTAGTATAACATGACAACCTCTTAACCACAAGTACTCTGGAGGAATGCATTAGAGCCTGAAAAATAATTATGAAATGCTTTAAATTATGTTAAATTTACATTTGTAGGTAATGCACTTCAATTCTCATTGCAACTTGTAAAAAGCTTTTATTTTGGAACAAAGTTTAGTGCTCTTTAAGTTCAGAGGTCTTTCCTCCTAGCATGAAGTTGCCATAAAAGCCTTGAAATGGTTGTTGTCAGGTAGAGAAGGGAGGTGAAAGAAGTCATTGAAATGGCTGGTTTTGATAGGTTTTAATTGAAAGTTATAAGAACCAGCATGTTACACTTTCATTAAGAAATCCTAGTAATTTGATATTTTAGCAACAGTAGGGTCATACTTAAAAGCTGAAGCGCACTTAGGGACATATAAAAGGGTGTAATAGGAGGAATCATAAGCCAGTTGTGTTAGGTTTCAAGAAGCAAATCAGCTGTTATGTCAGTCACACACAGTCTGCTGCATTTAAGTTAGAGGTCTAGAATTACTTTAGAGCCTGGCTGATGAGACAGTAAAAAGGTCACAATTCTGAAACTTTGTTTTCTCTTCCAAGAGATCATTTTACTGAATCTCTGCCATGCTTACCTGGCACAGAAAATATTTTTCGTAGTCAGAAAATTTACTTTGATTATCTGATCAAGCAAAAAAACACTATGACAATTGTTCCACATTATATTCCTATTGTTTCTGTTTAACGAGACGAGGTTTATATTGCTTTTGTTTATTATTCCTAAAACTTCATTCTTTTCTGTGTTAGAAAATTCAATATTTTCTTACCCCACTCTTCTATATTCTCTGTCACTGAATTTCTTTGTGTTATACTGTCCCATATCCTGCTAGAACACACCATCTTTTTCAGAACAATTGAACACAATTTCAGATCTCTCTGGGTTCATCCTACCTAACTAATCACTTGGGTTTTTTCAGTGGTCCAGCTGATAGCTGTTGATCACTGACAAAAGATCTTTGGTACTGCCTATATAACTTACAGTGACAAATACTATCTGATGATGGATAGCAGCCAGGAACTGAAGGGTTTTCTGCTGTGAATGTTAACAACTGCAGTCAATTTGGTGCTGTGGTTCTCATAAAAGTGAAGGAACTTACCCTCTGTTATTCCAAAGGTACAATAATAATTGACCTCAGATCTGGTCCAAAGTCAGGATTTCTGTTCTGCAAGAGACACATGCTGTTTCAAAGCAATTTTTAAAAGATTTTGTAAACTTTACTGATGGCTGCTAAATCCCTCTACAAATATATTCAAACCAGATCTGACTCTCAAAGTGAGAAACTCTTGAGCCATGAACACCTTTGTCCCAACGTCCGAGGCTTATCTGTCCCTCCAGGACTTCTAAGCATCCTAGGGGACCAGCAGAAAGCTGTGAGGTTTACATATCACTAATAATCTTGTAAGTTGGACTCAAACTCCAAGTCTTTTCCTGCAGCAGGAAAGAGGCTCCAAGTTCTGAGTGCCTGGGATAAAGGTAGCCTTTTTGGGAATCCTGGGCTGCCTACTAAACAGCTCAGTTCTCCAGAGCAGTTGATTGAATCATCTTAGTGTCTGATTCCAGATTTGGTTTCTGAAGCCTTAAAACATAGTCAACAATGCCAGCTTGACTGTTTCACCCCTAAACATGGCAGTAATTTATTAGAGCCATTCCAAACTGTAGTAGCCAAGACAGCAGCAAGCTCCCAGTTCCCCTCACCCAATACAGTGTTGAAGGCTTGATGCAAACCCAGTTACTGAGGACTTCAAACTCCCTCATGGAGAACTACAAGTTAATAAATGGACAGGTCAATAATACATAGTATTTCCAGATGATCAGTTTCACTATCTTTGTTTCTCACATAGTTTACATAGCAGTGTTGCCCAAGGGCAATAAACTGTACACCTTTAGTGTCAAGCAGAAATTTCATGATGCAGTAAAACAGTGATATCATTACCAGTAATCTGCCTAGGAAATTAGTCAGGGACCAAACAGCTGAAACTCTCTCTTTCAGCAAAGCTTGTGGTAATTTTCCTTTGAACATTTTCTATTCTATTAAAACACGATTTCTGAACAACAACAAAAGATTAAGAGAAAATTGTAATCCACCTATAACTGAGACACACCTAAAAGCTCTCATTTTCCTAGGCATCAATACCACCAGTTTTAGAGGTTATGACATTACTTGCACGATGGTATCAGAAATTCCTGACGTCAGCTGCGGACATCTGCAAAGGCAGATATCAGTATTTTCCCATTACTGAGAATAGCCTGTAAGAAAAACAGTAAAATGTCAATAGATTCCATTTTTGCAATGCAGAATGACAAGGCAATGTTTACATAGTCTACCATAAACCTGATTTTATATAGAAATAGTCACTCCATACACTCAGTTCAAATGGTTACAAGTATAGATGACTCTAAACCTATTTAACTATGCTGCAGTACTTGTCCTAAAAATACAATCTGCTTTCAAGAAAATATGAGACAGGGTTTGAGACACGTTAGTAGAATTTAGCTTTAAAAGAGAGAGTAAGGGCATGGTATCTGATGACTGAAGAAACGGGTGAACATGTGTAAGTATTCTTGAACCACAAGACAAGACCTACTTCCAGAGAAAACTTTGGAAGCTGGATTTTAATCATACACTTCATCAGGTATCAGTCCCAAAGAAGATTACCTTGAAGATTCCCAGAGGTACAAAAATTGTTTGAGGTCATTCCCAAAACACCTGAAGTAGTTAGGACTTAGTAGGGTTTGGACCTCCTCTTTTATTGAGAGCAATCCTAGTCATGCTCAGCTAATATTTGATAATATATTGACTCTTTTGTTGAACATTTATTATGTTGCTTTCCACCACTAAATGCTACTGAGATTAACTGATTTTTTAGTAATTGTCAAAATTACTGTTCTAAATAGATGTCTTAATAGATGTCTTAAATCACTGACATGGATTTTCAAAAAGCCGGAGCATCCTTTGCGTTCTGTGTAGTCTGCACTTTGATACCATAATTATCCTTTAGACTGTGAAGATTCAGTGTAAGGGTCTTTGGAAAATATTTGGACATTTAGAATTATTTCTATTTTATTTGGCATCTAATTTATATCTGTCTTAGTATATGTACTGAATCAAAAAGTGAGCAGATTGCAAATGCCATTGTTTCCTTATTACAGTCCTTTCTCTTATCACAGTTTCTCATGCCATTCTGAAGTGACAATAAATTAATAAAAGTGGGTCAGAAAACACTGCAGTCTTTACTGTTTAAGCAGGGATGTAAAAGTCCAGGCAATAGTTAGAAATTCAGAGGAAAGTCAAAATAGAGGTCTTGTTTTAACATCTTTCGTCAGCATCTGTATTTCCTTTTTAAAGAAGACAGTATTAAAATTCTTCAGAATTACATGGATTATTAACATACCAAGTATCTGTATCCTGTGTACAATTGGTTCCAAGGGAAAGTGTGAATACAGCATTGGTACAAAATTATAAGTAGAAAACTTGAAATATGTGTTTTGCCTACAACCTGACCACTGACACAAGTTATACCCTATTGCCAAAGGAGACCATCAATCTCCATCTTGGATATTGAATCCAAGGAAGTAAAAAAAGATACATCTCTGGGACTTGTCCAGATGACTTGGAAACCTTCCACATCCAAAGAAATCATCAAAGTTGGACATTCATTCCCTGTGAATTTTGGGGATAAGGACAATCAATCTGGTTAGTAAAATGGACATCTGGACAAGGGGATGTGAGACATTTTCTTCTTCTATTCTCTTTATCTCTAATTTATTTAGAAAACAAGATTACTTGCCTTTCAGGAGTATTTATATAGATTAGTGTATGCTTGCCAATTCTGTTATACTAGTTGGTAACATCCTTTCAATGTCACAGAAGATTAAAATTATGTTCTTTAAAATTAGGACTTGTTGGCAAGTGTTCTTGTGTTAATGGCAAGAGTAATGGTAATTTCCCAGTAAGAAACATCCAGGATAATGACTGATTTGGGAAAGGAAAAGTAGGAGGAGAGTTTCTAAACACAGTTACCCAATTGTGCTTTTTTAAAACAATCAACATGTAGTGTGAGATCTATACATATGTAAAAGATACCTACGGTATAACTCCATATGGGATCACTCTGGACTGATATTTTTTTCCTCAGTCTTATTATCTTGAGAGTGAAGAAGGACACTTCTTTGTGCTAATGTGTAAAATTGAAAGTGCTGCAAAAACTCCAGGCATGTATTTTTAAGCATCATTCTCAATTACAGATGCCTGTCATCACAGCATGAATCAATTTAATGATAATGACCAAGAAACAGTGTCAATAACATCCAAGTACACCTGTGCCATCTCATTATCTAAATTCAGAAAACATCAGCTGTGATGCTGTTCTGCAGTTATTAAAATCCAATTACTATTTCTTGGCAAACTTTTATTTTTCTGCATTATTTCCCTTTTCTTTTTTCTCTGGAGAAGAAAGTTTATTCATATATATTTCACCTGAACTTTGGAATTGTATTGAGGAGATGTGCAACGTTGCCATAACTCACATACATACCTAGAATTAAAACCTTTGTCTTAACTGCACAAATTGATGTGAGGTGTTTTTTTTTTCTCTCTAGGGGTTTAAAAATAATCTAATATTAACATAGAGAAAATTTTTCATGCATTATAGAGCTTTTGAATCTGTAACTTGCCTCCAAGGAAGTCTTTATTGATTAATGTTTTTACCACACTTTGTGCATTTGCAGTGCTGACTGGTGGACCTCTCACAGGAACATATAGATTGAGGTGGTTTCATTGGATGGAAGGAAATATGCCTCAGAGACAGAGTCAATGAAAGAAAAGTAAAATATAAATTTTCAAAGGCTGGTCGCATTTATCGTCCATAGGGAAAATAAAAAATAAAAACAACAAAAAACCCTATATGTAGATAGCTTTGGTAGTTATTTTGTTTTGCAAAAGCAGTACAAACTCTATGTGTGCAAAGTTGACTTTGCAAAAGCAAGTTGGATTTTGTGGGTAGTTCTTATTGCTCTAAATTTAGATATTCTAAATCCATCTTTAAATAATGAAAAAAACCTGAAAAATGATGGTATAAAACTAAGCAATATCTGCCAAATGTTAAAATGTCTTTTCAAGAACAGCAAATAAGGAAACTCGGAGGAAATTAGTGAGAAGATTGAGGTAAAAAGATTGTCTAGTAAGGGCTCCAGCAGCTGTCAAGTACATTAACATGTCTGCAGATAATGAAGCAAGATCTGTTTTGCAAAAATCCAAAACCACCTCTGAAGTACCAGATTTTATTTGTTTTCCAGTGCCTTAGTTTCCTGCTAATAGTCTTCAACACGCCAACAAACAATTCATGTTGAATCCATGCAATGTTATCTTTGGCAACTCCTTAGATTTTAGAAACATTACAACATGACCAACTAATGAGACAGATTAAATATTTTTAATTCAGGCATTAAGAACACAGAGCCAGAAGTGTGTTCCTAATAGGAAATTTTCCGCTGTTGAGAGTGCTAAAGCTATCTTGTTTGATACAGCCAAGATAATAAAGGGGTGTACCTTTAGAATTGCTTTCTGGTGAAAAGAGATAGTGCACTTAAGCTGTGGCTAAGCAGAACACGATTAAGTGTTTATTAGTTTTCCTTGAATCAATAGTTTAAAATATGTCGAAATAGTAAAGATGTTAAGCTGAAAGGACAGCAATTCAGCTTTAAAAAATACCATTTCTTTTTAAAATTTAAATCAGAATTTTACAATTCTATGCATTCTATGACAATTTCCATGTTCTATTTCTATAATTTAGGACCTCCTCCTTATATTTTAAGAAGTTTTGATATTTTTTGTGACCAAATTGCTGAAACAATACAGAAATAATCCAGGACTAGACTGTTGCCATAGAGTTACATAGTTGCAAAGGAATTACTAAGCATAATCAGAGGTAAGCAGGCATTTAAAGAAATCTCTATGATTTTTAGGTTCTGTAAGTTTTGGAAATCTATATTTCATAAAAAATGGCTCAAGATAAAATATGCAACACAGTAGAATGAACAAAATATCCTTACAACTCTATTAAAGGAAAGACTCTCAAATATTTGTTAAGAGGTTTAACTTGAAAATAAACCATCCATAGCCATGACGTTCATAGCTGTACCATCAGTCTTTTGCAGTAAACAAGACTGCTGTGAATAAATACAGTACTATGTTTAACAAAGTAGTTATAGTCCTCAAATGCTAATTATTGTATTACATTTTTAAAGACATGGAAATAAAGTCATGCACGGGAGACCGTTAGCAAATGAGTTAGAAAACTGTAGGTCCCTTGTAAGTTGCAATTTTCCACATCTTTGTGTACTTACCCCTAAATTGCTTCCAGGAATATGTGCAGTTCTGCCTGCCTCAATTAAGCCTGGATATGAGTCCTTACAATGCCAGGACAATTCAGCAGAACACCATACACCATAAATCTGCAGGCATGCATAAGCACCTTCTCAGTTTCACAGTCAGACCCTAAAAGTGCAGACTAGTAACCATTTTACTCTAATTGTGGTATTTCTTTATAATAGAAGCAACAAAAATGATCCTTGTGATTCATCTTGTTCACTGGAATGCAGACAAGCATTCGAATGCAGCTGAGGCTTTTGACAAGCCAGATGGCTTGGCAATTGTGACCATCTTCCTGAAGGTCAGTTACTGACATAATGAAAGTACATGTGTCTCCCTTCTTCCTTATCAAAACTGCAGTCAGTAATAAGGACTAGAAAAAACACATCTTTGTGTTAAATTGATGGAGATGGCTGCCTCTTATCCTTAGCCCACATTACCAACTTAGACAGCTCTTCTACGCTGATGTGTTAATTTCTCCATTTCATCTGCAGACAAGCTGTGTTTAAAGCATTAGTGCCAGTAAATTTGTGGTGTTTCATCTGTCTTTGTAACAGGCAGTGCTCATACCTTTTGTGCTTGCTTTCCTCTCCATTTACAGCAATGTGAACTTTTACAGAAAGACATTATGAGTCTATCAAACAGAAAAGAAACTTCTAAATCAGAACTCCAAGAAATCTTCAATCCATGCACATGACACATTTATGCTTTAAAACTCAATTGAGGCAGGAAAAATAATTCCTTATTGTTAAGGACTTTGTTAGAGTAAGGAAATATCATAAAATAATACTATGTACTATTATATACTGATAAAACGGAATTATTCATAGTTCACATTACAGATATCAGCAAAACCACCTCTCTGAATGCTTCCAAAGTGACTTTCAAGGTTGAGCACATGTGATCAAAACAATCATATACTCTGAACCACTGATGATTTTTGTACTACTGTTTAAATTGCTTTGCACAGCAGAGGAAAAACTTCCTCTTATTTCCTCAAAAGTTCTAAATTTTGTTTCATCGTGGATTTGCAAACTAAACTAATCAACATTTATCAAGTACATTCTTCTCATTGAATCTGATAGGCAACTATCTGTATTTAGGTCTTCAAAGTATTGTTTTATTTACAGCTTGGCTTATGGAATGAAAACCTGAAGAGTGTCTTGAAGGCATTGGATGCAGTAAAGACAAAGGAAAACATCATCCAAGACTGATGATAATATAGAGTAGTTACATTAAAATCTATGCAGTTTCTCGTTGTCCTTTTTGAAGACCAGAATAATGCAGGGGTTCAGCTGGAGTAGGCTGTTGAGATGTGTGAGCTGAAAGTATGATCCTGGACAGCTATGGACCCTTTGTGTAGGAGTACACAGTTGCCTGCCTAAACCTACACTTGCATTCGCCTGTCTATTTAAAATTATCTCTACTGTCCATCAGCAGCACAGCCTCACAATAACCAAACCGGGATTTTGCCTGGCTATAGGAAGGACAAAAAGGGAGGAATAACACCAGAACTGCACTTTTCTGCAGCTATCTTGTAAAGCAGTGACTGTTCCACTAAGCCTGTTACAGAGGCACAAGATCAGCAGAGAGAGAGTCTGAATAACTGAATTTTAGTAAAGCATGTTAAAAATATCATGCATCTTCTCCCACAAGAATTTAAATGGGATTGTAAACTTTGAACACCTAAACACTATCAACATGTGTGAATCTTCCCACTAGCCTCAACAGCTGAAAATTAATTATACATGGAAGTTTTTTGTTTGCTCAGGGACACAGAGTACAGTAGTTTGAAAAAAAAGCCACAACCACAACCCTTTAGTCAGCAATGACTGAACTCTTTGGAACCTGTTACCATTTAAGGGTAGAAGTTGGATTTTGTTCATTTTTTTTTGAGTAACACAGCTCTTGTGGGTGATGCCAGCCTAGATGTAAATCAATGTCAATTTGTCACCAGAGTGAGCAACTCACCTCTGATGCTATAAGAAAACACTAGTGTTTGGAAGTTGCCTCCTCTGGTTAAGGAGCATGCTCTCTTGTAGCCTGAGATGTAAATACCATTTTACTCATGGGTTTCATTAACGCAGCACGTCTTCCACAGGCTTCCTTTTCTGATATTGATCCTTCAAGCCTGCTGCCAAAATCCATGGATTACTGGACCTACAATAGCTCTCTGACTCACCCTCCCCTCCGTGAGAGCATCATCTGGTTTATCTAAAGAGCCAATTACTATCAGCTCAGAGCAGGTACAGTGTTAATGAGGAACACAGTCTTGTCTTTTAGCTTCAGGGCCATTATCACTTTACATTGTATGGCTGCATTTTATTAGTTTTATTTGTCTCATTTTTATTGTAAAATGAGTACTACCTTTACACTACATTATTACTCTTAATTAAAAAAAAAATCTGCCTCAACTAGGTGAGACTACTCTCATCTTACAAAGTTTAATGGGAATTGAGATAAGATGACTTCAGATTGGTGGAGCTGCTTCTGTTGCTTAAGAAAGGCAATTATTGAAACTTCCTTGTGGTGCTATGTCTTCCAAAGCAGAAGCCAGTTAGAAAATGGAATTCTTCCCATCTTCATTCTTACAAGACTCCCTGAAAGAAATTACTACTCTCATAAAATCTCAACCAAAATCCTGCCTTAGCAGGGAGGTTTGTGATGTGCCACAAGATCAAATAGCCCAAGGATAGTTCTCCATTCAGTGCTATTGTAGAGAAGTTAGGAGATGTACCAATTGCTTTATTATTTCATTCTTTCCTAACAATGACTGTAGAAAAAGATAAATATTTCTCACTGGCCTTACCAAGGTTAATAGTCCTTCTTTTCCAAACTCTTATGAAACTGTCTTATGCAGTTAAATTATTGCCACCTATCCTTCCAAAGATGTTTGAATCGATATCTTTCCAGATAAGGCTAATTAAGCACTTTGAATCTTTGAAAATAAAAACCATGCATGTAGAAATAAAGTGGTTATTATAAAGATCTTTAATATTTATTCAAGGTATTATTAAAAGTGCTATTCAATGGATAGGGGAGAGAATTTAAATATAAATCATTTGACATAAAAAGCACTGTTTAAACCAAAGTTTAGTTAGTTCCAAGGAGTTGGTTTTTAACTTTTACAGTTGGTTAGACTTTTGTCAGACCCATTTGTGTGGTCTGTGCTATTACCTATGTTATAGCACAGTGGCACCAGTGTCTGAAAATTTCTGTGACAGTTGGATATAGGGTTGAATAGCATATTCAAAGATTGTTGTTTGTTGTGGTACTTCTATGGCAGAATAAATCCTGACTCACCACTGAACTAATTCAGTATTATGAAGCTCTTTTTTTTTTTTTTTTTTTTGACAAATAAACTTACAACAATTTCTCACTGACGTGCAAAATAAAAGTGAAAAGCTAAATATATCCCTTCCTTCCTTGTCCCATTTAGCTGGCTCACTTCTGCACAATACTATCTTCTGCTGAAGGGGAAGCACCTTGCCCTGTACTGTGCAATCATTAGCAAACCCCAGCCACTGAAAGGCAGAGTAGTGAGAGGATAATTCCACACAACCAAAGCAAACCTGGAGCACAGCCTGCTCATCAAGAGCAACATGTCCAAATAAAGAATGTGGAAAAATCTACCAGAGAAATGAGAATTTATATGTGCTCTTTGCTGCAATGTTCCTGCCAGAAGCTGTTGTCATTCACTGTGGCATTCGGATACTGCTTTTACTGGAATTAATCTATATTCTTTGTGGCAGGCAACTAATCTGTTTTAATGAATTACTTTTAGCAGTACTTTAAAATTTTTAATCAATCTTCATGTTCCATCTGATGTACTAAGTAAACCGTGGTGATAAAAAGTAAGTTTTAAAAGTTAAATTAATCAGTACTCAGATTCCCACAAGGAGAGCTTATGCAGCTGTATGAGATGCCTGTTGGGTTTTTTGCAATGAAATTGCTACTGTTAATGGCAATTACTAATGGGTTATTGTTGATTTGGTTAATAAAAATGGTTTCTAGTTTAGCTGACATACGAATGACTAAAGTTACATTAATAAAGTGCTTCGAAATGAAACAGTATAGCAACAGTGCTAATTAAAAGCAGTTGTGTGATACTTTCTGATTTGTTTCACCTTCAGTTCTAATAAAGAGTTGTGAGACATGGAAAAGTAAAGCACCTTGGTCTGGCCTACACCTAAGACACTCTTACAGTGCCAGTTTCTCTATTTCTTAAGCAGAACAATGCTCAGCTTTGTAAATAGCTCCAGTAGTGACAACTGAATTATTTAATACTCAGTAGCGTCAAAGGTCTGAAAAAGATGAAGTCAGATTACAAGGAACAACATAAAGCATTAGAGAAGAAATCAGGTTTCTAGTTGATTCCATTATGTAACTTAAATGTCATTTAACTGAAATAATGTTCTTTGACCTTCCTTAAATTACATAAGTGACTATTATCTGCTGAGTTTTTGCAGTACGCGCTGCTACAGAAATAGCTTCTTCTTTAACATTTGCATGTCTTTGACTACACATTAAAAGCAGTGCTGTAAACATTTACAGTTCCTCAAACTTCCTGTATAAAGTGCATACAAGTTTCAAATTTTTTTCCCAAACACATTAAAAAGCTGAATTGCTTCAAATGCAAAATACCATCTCTGCCGCAGCCAGCTGCATTCAGTGAGACATAGTCCTATGTCCACCTTTTCAGCTATGACCAGCCTGTGTGTTCAGCAACTGTATCAACAAGGCCTTGGCCTGTGATTCACCACCATAATGTAGCAGCAACAATTATCATGTCAGAACATGTGAAATGAACGACTAATTACTTGCCCCAATCAAATTATCTTACCTGCTTGGCTTGTGTATCTTTGCTGTCTTGTGACATTAGCCTGTTAAGCATGATGACAGAAGTCAACACTGTGTAAGAAGCACAGTAAAATTATACTGAGACCTTTCTTTATTCTGTTCCAAAATAGATGCCACATTTATGGCTACAAAGCCTATGAAATAGATTTTGAGATATCACAAGCAATTTACACCTGAAAAAAAAAAAGGAGAGGCCATTTAGTCTTATTCTCCTAGATTGGAACTAAAAGAAAAACTGAATTAAAAGTACAGAAGAGTGAGCACAGACTGCAGATCAGCACATGGCAGCTTAAATGTAACATTTCATCTCAGTCTTATACCTCTATCTTTATGAGTGAGAATCTCTCTTTTCATAAAGCTTCTTTTCCTAATAATAGCAATCCCTGGTGCAGAATCATTAATAAAATGGAAGCTCACTCATGAGCATGGGAATGAAGAGCTCAATATTCAAAAGCAGTCTCCACTTCTGTACTAATTAAAAACCAGAAAAATCAACATTCAGTCAGATATTCCTGTCATCCTCATCAGCAGTACCTATTCCTGTTACCTTATTGAGAAAAGCTAGTAAAATACTTTTCTGTTCATAATCTTATGAAAGGAATTACAAAGATGGCAATTATTTCCTCAGGTAATGGATATTTTCTTAATGAACAATCCTGAAATCACACCACATGTCTCTGCCTTTGTGCAAAGACTACATCATCTTTTTAACTGCCATAAACAGGAAGGTAATCAGCTTCACTCTTCTCAATTCTCCAGAAAAAAAAAAAAAATCTGATGATGCTTGAGGGAAAAATGACAGAGACGTGGCTGTATCAGTTTGACTGGTTTCAGAGGAGGCATCTTCCTTGTGACAGCAAAAAATTATACTTCACAAAGAGATCCCAACAAGCACACATTTAAGATATGGGAGCAAATCTGTTAGCCAGAATGACAGCTTCCTATAGAGAGAGATTTCATTAAAAAACTCTCTAACCAATGTCCTAAGCTGTATCTTGTCATTTCCCATTTTTAAAATGGACCTGAGTTGCAAAATTTTGCGTTTGATCTGTTGGAGACCTTTGCATGTGTCCACAAGGGTCACAGAAAATGGGCAGCTGGATCTTCTCATTTGTCTCAAGTTTGTCTCCAACAAAAATTATTTCATCCTTCTTTTTGTCTAACTCCTTCAGAAGATTACTTTAATAAAATTGAGTGAAAATATCCAGCATTAACAATGGTGAAAATTAAATGGGCCTGATTATGGCAACTATGAAAGTGAACAAGCAATTCATCATCTAGGAAATGGTAAGACAAAGGAAATGTCCTTGAGTTGATCAAGGAAAGACAAGATCTTTTCATAGTTTCTCTAGACTATGACTACCAGTGAATGAGAGATCTCTTATTTTTATAACAAAGAAAGGGAATAAAATACAAATAAGGATATAAAGCTATCACTCCATTG
Source organism: Urocolius indicus (assembly GCA_013401255.1). Lineage (NCBI taxonomy): Eukaryota > Metazoa > Chordata > Aves > Coliiformes > Coliidae > Urocolius > Urocolius indicus. Next base: position 69,442 of record WBNH01002003.1, read on the forward strand.
ACATCTAATGGTACTTTCTGGCAATATTAAAGAGATGGAAAGGAAAAATACCCAGTGCAGTAGCTTGAATGAGGAAGACTTGAGGATAGTACACAGAAAAACATAAATATTTGCAGTCATGTTTTAAGAACATCATTTCTGGCTTTTACCAGAATTGATAGTTTTCTCATTTGTTGCTTCATATTTTGTCTTACATAAAAATATTGATAAACTCCACAGTAAATCATCTGTAGTCCCAAACAACAGAGAGACAAATGCAAACTACCACAAACAAAACTCATCTAGAGACCTTCTGCTAACCTTTTCCCCATGTTACAAAGACTTTCATAATACAGTAACTCTGATAAAAATAAAGTTCCCTTATATAGTCTCATGGCTGTGAAAAAGTAGTTAACAATTAGCATCTAGCATGTAATCGTCAGAATGGGCTTCAGGTCAAGCTCCAACAATCTCTTCCATCTTAATCCCTCTTAGACACATTAACCAGACTCCTTCATTAGGGTATAAGACAAAACTGAGTTGGTTAGTGTTCCACAGTAATTTTTTTGGTTTAGAAAATCCTTCCTAATTCAACTTTTCTTTCATGTTAGGGGAAAAGTGTACTGTTATAACTATTATATGTATTATAATTATTATAAAAAATATACTATTATTATATTATTTTTCAAGCAAAACTATTTGTTAAAATCAACACATATACTACCTACCTATTCTGAATTTCTTGAGAAAAGGAAAGGAAAAGTAAAAAGAAAAGAGAAAAAAA